>OY757912.1:99476677-99764177 GCA_963585895.1 Sepioteuthis lessoniana
TTTTTTAGATGTTCTGTTGTAAAAGTAACATAATACATTACTCATTAACAGAAAATATATGTACGAATATCAGCTGAAAAGCTGAGAGCCTGACCAAGATATTCTCATGGAATGTGACCAAAGGAGGTTTATTTTTCAACACAATCCACATTGCGATTCATATACCTCCGACCTTGATGACTGGGGTGGTAGATTACGCCCACAGTGTTTCTGCAGGGGTGTAAGACCCTCTCAATGAGGTAACCAGTTGACTGGGGGTAGTAACCAGTAATGTTTTAGGACGGATTCCTTATGGCTGAGCAGTTCTTGACCAAGCCAACGAATGGTCAAGTGACTTGCAACACATCACTTTGACCCTTACCGGGCTAGACGGGCGGTCAGATAGGTCCGATCTGATCAATCGGCTGGTCGCGTCAAGCCCAAGGACCTATACGTTCAGTATCTACCGGCCGTATTCTTCAATTTGCTTTAATGGAAAACTCTCAACCCTTTTCATCTTATAGGTGCTAGAATGCGTGGACTGGGAGTAAATTGCATTGAGAGAATAAGAATTTGACCACAGTTAAATAGTATGCCAGTAAGTATTATCATGTGAAAGCCTTAAATTGGCAGTATATCGAAACCCTGTACCCGACTGGAGTACACTGTTAGTATATCTCCTCCTCAACCAAGGCGAATGGGTTTCCTCCGAGGTAAATTTCAACTTAAGTTGAATTGTGTGGCGGGCGATGGAGCACAAGACCAATGAAAAAAAAAACAACAAACACTACTTATGCCTTCTTCAAATAAAACACAAAATGGAACCTCCTTAAAGCTGACACAGAAAACGAAACAGAATATCCTACACCTTGGTGTAGTAGCTATCGAAAAGGGAGCCTTCGGGTTACCCTCGACTATGGTCGCCAACTTTACTTACTTATTGTATTGAAATCATAAAAAGAAACTAAGATAGCTAAGCTGTCTTCATTTGTGGCAGAAAAATGACTTTCATTGGAGCAACCTCTGGAGCAGTTAAAAAAACCAAGAGACGGCCATTTACCCGAGGAAGTGGATCACCAAAAACATACCGAAAGCTTAATCAAAATGAAAAACCTTCCACAATATGAAATGCAAGGCATTCGTTTATGTAGAACTCAACATCCCAAAAGGAGTTATTAAAAGCAGAGATTTATTCTTAGCAACATCAGAGGGAATAAAAGCAGTCTTAAGAAAGCAAGAGGTCACGGACTACAAAAGAATAACCATTAGAAGAGGTGTGGGAAGAAGCACACACACACACACACACACACACACACACACACACACACACACACACACATTCTGCCATTCAATAGACAACGAAAAACCTTATAAAGTTTGAATAGGATACTTCCTCGAAACTATAGAACGGTATATCCTCGCACACTTGAGGTGCTTTAAATGAGTACACCACAAAGGGAGCTGCAGAGGACATTCGACACGTAGAAAGTAGGGCCAAATAGACCCAGACTACATAGAGGAAGATTGAGTATTTGATTTCACTGGAACAAACTGCCAGGAGGGCCATTCTGATTTCTCAAGATCTTGTGACATATACAAAAGATAGAACAAAATACTGTAAGTAAACAATAAGAGAAAATCCTTTTTTTAGCTAGGGGGATAGTAAAGGTGCATGTTGGGGTGATCACTTAAGCCACTGTAGCACGTAAGGCGAACCCAGTCATAACAGCAATCAGACAATTGCAGAACTCTCGTCGAAAAACTGATCCATTTGGAAACAAACGATTGGCCAAAGAGTCAGGATTCTGAAAAACATGCAATTAGCTGAAATCTACCAAACAGAAGCGCAAACTCAACTAAAAGGACTTACAACAAACAAAGGAAAAAATCCATTGAAGTAATCAAAGAAAAACCGTTCACGAAATCTACTACGAAAACACAAACCACTCCTTCAAAAATACAAAATCTACTACGAAAACAAAAGCCCCATAGATCTCCAATACGTCCACCAATAACCTTCATATAGACAAACATACTTATCTTCCAAAAAATCTGAACCAACCAAACCAAAGGTGGGAATTCTCATTGATCTATCTAGAATAACCCAAGTCATCACCAAAGTGAACAATGAAAAATCAGAAAACACATTCAAACTAATCTTAGGCAAACTCGATAGAGAACCCCACCCAACATTAGCGATAAAAACACAGCCAAAAATTAATAACCAATGCAACATCCAAAGATCAACTGAATCTCTGAATAGTTCCTATTGTGTAGAAAGTATAGATACTGAAACTGAGAACATTACTGCAAACTTCAATCTAGCAGATATATATATATATATATATAAGAGCATATTTGAGAACAATCGGTATTTGCGCACTTACTCGCGCGCTCATGCGTGCCCCTCCATATTATACATTTTTTTTCTTTTAAAGCGATTGAAGAAAGAAAAAATACGATGAGAAGTTTTCTAATAACGATGAACTTTCTTTTGTAGATGTTATGAGCTTTTTTCGAGACTATAAATAATTCCTTAACAACGACTTTCAGTCGTTGATAAAAATATTCGGCATAAAACAACAACAAAAATGATTACAATATAAAAATGCCGATACGAATAACTACCATACCCAACTGACCTAGTCGTCTGGGGCTACTGAATACATGGACTGCATTTCTATATCTAGATATGACACTAAATAATCTGATAGTGAGGCTCCAGTAATGATAGAGCTTTGGGGAATGCGGAGTACTCCTGCATTGCCATTTCTCCCAGATCCACTATGGCCTGGAGTACTACCACCTGATAGGGTTCTATCTATGGGTCAAATAGAACTGTTTGACATTTAAACTGTGTACTTATGCTGAAATGAATTGTTTGAAATAGAACTGTTTTGACATTTAACTGTGGATAAAAAAACTCTGCTTATGCTAAACTGAATTGTTTTAAATGTAACTGTTTATATGGATAAAATGGATTTGGCATTAAATAATCAACAATGGTTGATATGCCATAAAACCAAACCAAACCATACCCTACAAAGAAGGAGTTTTAAAAAATGTCCGGCATGAAATAACCCAAGGGCTGAATACCGTAAAACCCAAACGACTACACACCTCTAGGATCAGTGTTGCAGAGCTTGGATCCCTTTTGTTAAAAAAAATCCTCACTGGCAGTCATGACGTCATCATATGAACTTTTTAGCCTAAAATCTTAAATATATCTTCTTTTGTTTTTCTAAAAAATATCATCCCATTAAAATTCAAATATAATCTGATCATTTTTTTCAAGGGAAATTTCGTTGACAATAATTACTTTATAAATACTTTATTTGATATTTACAATATATGAAAAAATTGCTTTTGGGATAGATTGGTCTCTTTTAATGTCCTCCAACTTCTATTATACCTTTAGGTTGTCCCCCAGATATCTAAACTAAAAACGCTATTTTGTCTACATACTTAAATATTTTTATCATTCAGGGTTTTCGAACTATTGTCTTCATATTTATAATAATATTCCTAACGTTTCCGCCGATGTGTCCTCCGGGCTTCTTCAGGTGTTTCTTGCCGAACTAGGGAGCGTACAAAGAATGTCGAACCACATCCTCTATTTAATCTACGGGGTTCACTTGCTCTGATTCCCATAACCATAACTAGGTACAAGTGCTAAGTATTCCTGTATTGTTACTCACCTGGAGTCAGGATTGAACCTGCCACCTTCGGATGATTGTTACTTAAAAGCTTAGGGAAACAACGCCTCACGCTAACATCACTGCATATGTTTCGCCCCTTTTGTCTCTCACACTCTTATTTGCCTACCAAACGTCACAAGCCTTGTGGATGGAGCTTAGAGTACGCTGACCGCATCTTCTGTCAGGAGGATAAGACCCTGTCTCCAAAAAGGGAAGGCATTGAGCCGCATGTGGTGGTGAGACTCCGGTTCTTGGGTTCCGGGGAGTGTAGTTGTCATTACTCCCAGGCAAATCTCAATTTGAGTGATCCTATTTACCCAACCCCTCTGCTCGAGCAGGATATGACACAAGGTCAATTTTTAAAGCGGAGTTTAGCAGGTTTGAATTCAGAGTTTTCCTTCTCCTAGACTAGTTGCCTCACCAAGGCTGAAGAACCTAGTCTGTCCTACTATTTACCCATAGCTGGAGGGAGAATAATTGGATTCATACCTTTCCCAAGGGTCTTAGTGCTATGTGAAATGCAATCAGTCTTGTCCAGGAATTGAACTCGTATCGCCGTGTCCATATCCTGTGACGATAACCATTACACCACGGGCACCTCATAGGAGGTGCCCGTGGTGTAGTCGTTATCGCCGTAGGAAATGAACACGGCGATACGAGTTCAAATCCTGGACGAGACTGATTGCATTTCACATAGCACTAATACCCTTGGGAAAGGTATGAATCCAATTATTCTCCCTCCAGCTATGGGTAAATAGTAGGACAGACTAGGTTCTTCAGCCTTGGTGAGGCAACTAGTCTAGGAGAAGGAAAAACTCTGAATTCAAACCTGCTAAACTCCGCTTAAAAATTGACCTTGTGTCATATCCTGCCCGAGCGGAGGGGTTGGTAAATAGTACCACGGGCACCTCATTTGAGTGATGGTAGCTGTTAGGGTCCTATCGATGGAGGACAAATTAGAGAGTAAATTATTTGTATTTAGAATAGTTGCTTAAACTAGTACTTGTGAACTAATTATTATTTTTATTATCATTGATTACATGAATCCGAATAATTGCTGTTAGGAATACTTTACATCGTATAACTATGTGTAATAAAATGATTATTATTAAATAGTAATTATTAATTTGAACCATATAACTGTATAAATCCTTAGTATTAGATAGGAATACTTTTGGACGCTAACTAAACGGCTGAAGAAGAAGCTAGACGGCAATTACACAAGAATGTTGCGAGCAATATTGAACAAGTCCTGGCGGCAACACCCAACAAGGCACCAACGATACGGCCACCTGCCTCCCATCACGAAAACTATCCAAGTTAGACGAACCAGACACGCAGGACACTGCTGGAGAAGCAAGGACAAGCTCATAAGTGACGTACTCCTATGGACCCCCGCATATGGCCAAGCAAAAGCAGGACGACCAGCTCGAACATACATACAGCAGCTATGTGAGGATACGGAATGTAGACTTGAAGACCTGCCAGAGGCGATGAATGATAGGGAGAACTGGCGAGAGAGGGTCAGGGATATCCGTGCTAGCGGCACGACATGATGATGACTTTATATCATATAACTATTTGCAATCAAATGATTACATTGGCCTGTGATGTTTTCAAGGTCAAATGAATGCTGATTTTAAGGCAGTTTTTACGCTGGCTGCAAAAATCATACTTCTTTTTTCTAATCAAATCAATTTTTTAAGATACAAGCTCTTACATGAAATGTATAGAACAGTATTATAACTCTATTTATTTTCTTGTTGAATTCAACAAATAATGCTCAATTTTGGGCTGATATATTCGCAGTAAGCTCACATTGTGCTCCCCTAAACTGAAAATGCACAAAAGAAGCTATTCATAGATGAAAGGTCTTTTCAGAGACTTCCTCCTGTGCTCGGCAGCTACCACATCCTGTTTCAAGCACCAGCAGTAATCAACTAGAACGTTTACATTCCACTGGCCTTGGCAGCGTTCTTCCGTCATGCAAATGTCTTATTGAAAGCTCTTACTCTGCTCTTCACTCGAATCTTCCCAGCTCTTTGGAAAATAGTTCAAGCGTGACTGCTGAAAGTGCGGTTTAACTGACATTTACATTCCAAGTTGGCGGAAACTCTTCAGTAACTATACAAATTCCTTCTCGTATTCCGCTGACTTCAGTGACTGTCAGGCGGACAGTTCAGCTTTGCTCAGTGCTTCGTCAAAAATGGGTCCTTCATGAGTTCTCTTATTTGAGGACCGTCAAATATACCAGTCTTGAGTTTCTCCATTATTATCCGTGAGAACTTCTCCTAGAAGAAAGCAAACCCGCTGCCTTTCCTCTCCATTGCATTCAAAAGGTTCTTCACTATCCGTGAGAACTTCTCCTAGAAGAAAGCAAACCCTCTGCCTTTCCTCTCCATTGCATTCAAAAAGTTCTTCACCACTCCTAACTTGATATGTAAGGGTGGAAGCTGTAGTTTGTTCGATTCAACGAGAGGTTGAGACTGAACATTATGCGAGCCAGGTTTAACCCTTGTCTTACCGATCACTCTTATCTGACATTATGTTGGTAGTCAGCCCGGCTGTTCCAGAGACACAGAAAACAAAGATAATTGGTATACCCATCAATAACCATTCCAATCATTTGTGATCTTAGAAGTTAACAGATAGACAGCAAATGACCCATACTGTTGTGAGTTTCTTTCATTTGTACTGAATGCCCAATAGGGATAGATGAAAAACTATTCCCATTACGTAAAAGAACTGCTTTGAGATTTCTGCTGGACGAGTCAATAAAAAGTCTCCATCCCAAAGCCTCATACTTTAAGCCCATTGATGTGATCAATCCAGCAATGTTGTTGCGGAAAACTTAATTCTATCTCACGGATTCAATGGTAGTAGAACATTGTTCTGGTGCCAACAGATGTTTCTCTTTAAAACATGAACCCAGCAGCTGAGCAGATTCCTTTAAAAGGTTCAAGTTTCGTATCAGGTCGTTGAGTTCTGCTTGTGTCAAGGGTACTTGCTGATCGTCCTCTTCTGGCTTGTATGCGTCATCCTTAGGTACAACAGTCACACCACGCCACTATTTCCGCAATCTGAGCTATGTTCCATGTTACTATCTGGCTCAGGAACTGGAAGTTCTGGGCCATGAGGGATTGGTCCTATGACAGAAGGATCATCGGCGTATTGGACAGGATGCTTGTTCTTGCGATTTATTTCTTTTAGATTTATCATACTGAAATAGCAGTCCGTAATGTGACCTTTTCCTTCCGTCCAGACCATTTTACCATTCTTCCAATCCCTTAAGGTCTCTACACATATTTTACAGCAAACTTGAGGAATGAATAGCTTATCCTGATCCTATAGTTCGGCTCCAAAGTAATCCTGATATGCCTTTTTTACAAAATCAGTGATTTTTGCTTGACGGTTAGGAAGAACCGCGCTACTGCAGATATAACAGAGCCTGCCAGGTTTATTCTTACACTTGCGATCCGTTCTTAAAGGAATACAAATGTCAAGCTTAAAAGAGAAAAAATAAATCATCACTCAGCTCGTCGTTGACACTTGTCACAGTAAATTAAAATCCTTTTAAGCTGAGGGATAAGCACACCCACCTCTAGGTAGTGTGAGTATTAGTGAGTAGGGTGATACACTGTAGCTAGGTACACATACAACTGAATGTGCTAACCTAAACATCAGGCACCCTCGATCAGCTGTGACAAGTAGAGTTCACAGACTTTCGAATAAGAGTTATTATGGTGTACAACTTATTGGGAAGTATTAAAATACATCTTAAAAACAAGAACTGACCAAACACAAGGAATGTTTTTTTTTAATTCAGCATAAAATATAGATCATATATCAATCGATAAACCTTTGGCGTCCGGAAAAAATTAAGGCAGGCCAGTTTTATTATTTAATAATGATAGTTACATTAAACCATATAAATTATTAGTATTGGATAGGAATACTTTACATTATATATCTATGTGCAAACAAATGATTATTATTAATGATAATAGTTACTTTAAACCATATAATCGTGTATAAATTGTTACTGTTTGATAATTATATGATGTAAAGTATTTCTATCAAATACTAATAATTCATACACGATTATACGGTTTAAAGTAACTATAAACATTCAATAACTATCATTTGTTTGGACACAGTTATATGATGTAACTTATTAGTGTGAGCAAACAAATAATTATTCACAAAATTAAATTCAACATAATTAGCAATGGAACTTTGAAAATGGTAATGATGGCAAAACTATTTACAAATGAATCAAATTTGGTATTCAATAACCCATAAGAAGTTGATATGTCGTTAAGCAAATATATCAAACCTTTAAGAATGAATCAAATTTCAGCATTCAATAACCCATAAGAAGTTGATATGCCGTTAAAAAATAATCCAAACCTTTACAAATTAATAAATTTTTGGTTTTCAATAACCCATAAGAAGTTGATATGCCGTTAAAAAATAAACCAAACCTTTACAAATGAATCAAATGTTGGTATTCAATAACCCATAAGAAGTTAATATGCTGTTAAGCAAATATATCAAACCTTTAAGAATGAATCAAATGTCAGCATTCAATAACCCATAAGAAGTTGATACGCCATTAAGCAAATATATTGAACCTTTGCAAATGAAACAAATTTCGGCATTATATAACCCATAAGAAGTGATATGCCGTTAAGCAAATATATCAAACATTTACAAATTAATACAATTTTGGTTTTCAATAACTCATAAGAAGTTGATATGCTGTTAAACAAATAAACCAAACCTTTACAATTTAATTAAATTTCGGCATTCAATAACCCATAAGTTAATATGCCGTTAAACAAATATATCTACCCTTTACAAATGAATCAAATTTTGGTATTCAATAACCCATAAGAAGTCAATATGCCATTAAACAAATAAACCAAACCAGGACCCAATTTCACGAATATACATAATAATGAACATGCCGCAAATATTCGACTGTTTAATGTACGTGTTTGCAGATCCAAATTGTTTTAAAGATTGAGTCTTTAAAACAAAGTAAAAGTTAAGCTTATTTCATGTGATAATTGTATTTGTTCGAGTTGCTTAGCAAATGCCTCATCGTCGTATACACTTTTCATTATATTAATTTTATTATGTTATCTCTTAAACGGTTATTCGGAATTAGTTTTAATAATGTTTCTGCCCGAGTGAGGAACGAACAGTTCAAGCCCACACGCTTTGAAAGATTTAAGGAATCTACTCTGTCGTTTCTCAGAATATTCGCTGTTTTAATGTGGAGGGGTAGAGGATAAATTCTCTAGGCACAGCACGTTAATAAAGTGGTTATAGAATTTTAAAACAAGAGTGACGTCCGTGCGCGAATTATGTTTGAAATTTTGTTTCAGTTTAAGAAAATAATTCCAATTTCTGGTTGATTGCAGCAATTAAAATCTCCCTCACCATTTGTTTTTAGCGGTAAATTTTCAACGAGTTTCACAGATTATTCTCCAGCCAAAACCAAATTTAATAAGCGTTAAAAAACAGATTCCCGTCTATAAACCTCGACACACTACAATCATATTTTGTATGCAAACATTAAAAACAGTCAGAGATAAAATGTTTCTGCTAATTTCAAATAAAACTATTAGTAGAGATTACATCCTTTACCTTCTTAACAGTACTTCTAACGGCCCCAAGGTGGCGTGCCCAGAGTAAAAACCAGTGCAGCAAAGCCAAACTCTCTCTCTCTCTCCTCGGCCCTGCCTCGACAACCAGAAGCACACACAATAAACCTCATGTCGATACCATGCTTTGACATAAGTCTTCACACAATTATTTCCATTCTTTTATGGATACTTTTTTTTTATACCAACAGACTCTTCTTCAGTATGATAGGACTTTTCTGTAGAGGTAATCTTTTAGCATTTCCTGTCATTCCTATAATCATTCTATTAAGTTTGCTCAGACCACAGATATGTTGTTAATTCGTTGTGAACTGTTTTTCTTTGACACGTGGACATATTAAACTATAATACATTTTTTTTTGTTAAAAGTGTTCGAATTATGTTACTCATATTCAAGTAATTTTGGCGGTGAGTTTTGGTACTCGAAAACGACAAATAAATGAATAAAAACCCTTCAAGCCATCGATACCAAAGTCCACGCATTTAATTTCCGTGCATTCAACTCTGTTAGAAACGAATAAAAGAAAACATTGCAATACTTGCGATATGAAACCACCAACCTGGAAACATATATATTGGCCGAGCGGTCTGATACTAAATCTAACGTAAAGTTGGGCGGGTTTCGATCCCGGCATCAAGCGTTCTACATGTCTATCCACACTGAAGAGTTGTGATACAACGAAACAGTCTGACTGTGGATGACAATATATATATATATATATACAAGCATATATAGATATGTGTATATATATATATATATATATACACCGACAAAATCTATGAGAAAAAGTTACTAGTAAATTTAAAACCACACTACCACACACACACACAAAATCCCTAGACACACACTCACACAGATGATGGATAGACTGTGAACTTTTCTAGGATTATTTTATGCCTCGAGGTTAGAGAATCGCGATCATTGATAACCACTTGACTGTCATGTGACGGAACACTTTTCCTATTTACATTTTGTCATGAAACTGAATGAGAATTTTATACAAAGTGTATCTCATATCTATAAAATGTTTTGTCTGTCGGGAGAAAATCTAGTCTCCAACTAGTTTGAATTCAGTTGTCTTTCTAGATTTGTTACTATACAAAGGTTAAAGAGCCCAGTCTGCTCTACTATTGTGAAAATAGTTTGACTCATATCTTTCCTTAGGGTATTAGCGCTATAAGAAATTCAAACAGCCAAGTTCAGAATTTGAACTCGTGTCACCGAGTTCATTTCCCATGACGATAACCGGCAAGCCACAAATGCCATCAGCTTTCTTTTAATGGCATGATAGTAAATAAGTGTAATTCAGTACAGCATAAAAGGCCAAAAAGGGAAAATAGGAGGAAGAATTTTGCGGTGCACTATTCAATATGAAAAGACTGACTTGAGAATCAGAATTAGAAGTCCTGTATTTAACCTGGGATCGAGTACTGGCTTCAGGAAAGCCTGGATATTAATTGAGTTGAGCCCACAAAAGCAAATGGCAAAATATACATAGGAAGATTGTGTCGTGTCAATTGTCCTAGAGGAATGTATCTTCACAAGAAAGTCAGCATTCAAATTCTGATTTTATCTGAGCTGAAACACTATACGACAATCACTGCCATAAGGTAGATCAGCTTAAATATATAATCAAGCTGATATTGTATGTGATTTTATATATATATATATATATATATATATATATATATATATATATATAAACCCTCTTTCACGAGCAGGATTAGACACGTGGTCAATTATAAGCACAGTACAGCTGGTTTGAATTCAGAATTTTCTTTCTCCTAGACGAGTTACCTTACCAAGGTTAACGAGCCAGTTTGCCCAACAATTTACTCATAAATAATGATTGTGTGTGCGTTTGAATATTTAACGTGAACAGCGCAGTAACCTGAAAAAATCTCCTGGTTATTTATATACAGATCTGACTTTGGGACATATTCGCAAAGGATCAAAACGTAGCTTTTCGAGTCAGTACATTGGACCAGTGAGGTATCACTGTGACCTGTGTAACTCATCGTTTCGAAGTTAATTTTACCATGGTATGTACGCATTTAACCAACCCTTCTGCCACGGGTAGGATATGACATAGACAATTTTTAAGCTGAGTAAAGTTGGTTCAAATTGAATTTTCTTTCTACAAATATTTACCATAGCTGGAGGAGCAGAATAGATGGATTCATGCCTTACCCAAGGGGATTAGCGCGAAGAAAAACACAATCAACCTCCACCAGGATTTTAACTCGAGTAATCGATTCTATTTCTCACAACGATAAATGTTACGCTAACCGTGCTTTCATAAAATGAAATAACATGAAGTTCCATATATTTTCTGTAGGTTGGGAACTGTTTTGTGTTACCATAACGGAATTTCAAAGGACACTGTAGTAAGAACAATTTGCATAACTGGTCCTATTGTAATAATCATATATATATATATATATATATATATAAATATATATATATATGTGTGTGTGCGTGTGTGTCATTGTTTTACTATTCATTTTGCTTGCAGAACTCCCTGACCTGGACCGTGTTTAAGGATGAGTAACTTCGATTTTCATCTAATTAAAAGCGAACGTAGAAATAATTCTTAATTATTTTCCCCACTTTTCAGCAAACGTTATTAAAATATCCATCAGCAAATCAAGAGAATTTACTCTTGAATTCTGACAATGATAATTATAGTAATTAAAATTATAAAGTAATTCCAGTGTGTTCTGGCGCGTGGATCAAGGTTTTCTTTATCACGTGATTAGCAATCATATCTAAATCGAGTTAGGCTACGAACAGTGACAAATATCGGCAGAGCACATCCACATATCAAGCCAAGGGATATCGAATATCTTCGAAAATGGCAGTCAATCATAACTTTCGATGACTCCCAAAATTCCAATTGATCCAGTCGGAGGAGCTTAGAATCGCTGACTGTATCCCTGCATCTGATAGTGAAGCCCCAGTTCTGGATACCTGGAAAGTGTGGAGTAACCCTTCATTGACATTACCCACCCCACAGTTCACTCTGACTTGGAGTGGTTGTACATGTTAGGGTCCGATCCATGGGTCAAAAAGACCTGTTAAAAAAATTTCTTATCTAATGAGACTGTATGAAAAAAATCCTCTGAAGAAACATGTAAAAATAAAAATGTGTAAACATGAACGTACAATGAGCGCAATTCCTTAACCTCTAGGCCTAAAATAACTCGAATACGTTGATATGCCATTAAAATCATTCTATAAATCAATCCAAATATCAAGGAACTGAGAGCTGGAAATGCCTACCCCGAGGAAAGAAAAAATTATAGAAAATTGGTCATTTATTTCTAGGGGAGTGGTTTTGAGAGATATGGGAATTGTCCGGTGACACATGAAAAATCGCAGGGTAACTTAAAAGCTGAAGAGATTGGTCATTTTTTTTTAACTCATTAAAATCCTGCATAGAAATTCGTATACGAGGAGGAGTTAAAAAGTTCTTGGCTCTACCAATATGGGAATGACAGGTACAGATCGGCCCTTCCGTCTGGAATTGTGATGTAAGTGAACATGAATTTTTTTTTTATCAAGGAGTGTTCCGGATATAAAATTAACCACTATCAAGAGGTGAGGTTCCAGTTCTGGACTGTGAAGTTTGTCATTAATCCCAGTTCCACTCTGCTGGGAGTTGTCCCTCTTAAGGCTTAGCTAGAACTGTGTGAAAATGTCTTTGATAGGAATACGTGAAACCAAATTACTGTGAGTGCACAAAAAATAATTTTTTTAAATAGAATCATTTATGTTGGATTGAGAAACTTGAAATAATTTAACTGTTTGCAAATTATTTGTTTTATGAATAGTTACTTGACGCTATAATTGTTTACAAAGGATTATCGATTAAGCTTAGTTTTAGAGCAATACACTTAAACATAAGCCGCACGGGACCTCTTAATCCATCAAGTGTAGCCTTCAGTGACCTTCTTGAATGAACATCTAAAATTGAACTCTTTTAGAATCTGATTGGACAACGCATTCTCACAAAAAAGCGATCATGTATATTCTACCAAGTGACATTTCATTTTTTTCCTTTGTTTTAGGCGATTCTTAGTTATTGGTAATTATATATATATTTTAAATGTTTAAAAAGTTTATTTTCTTTGAGCTGGATAGCATTAGAATTGTTTACTTTTACATAAGTGATTCAAATAGATCACTTTGGCTTCTATTATGACGATGGGTATAAAAGCCTTAATTTTTAAAAAAGTCTTTGTCAAAATGTGTGTATCGTTATATAAATATTGAAAATCAGAGAAAAAAAAATTCGGCATATTATAACCGAGTGATTTATTCGATCGGCATGCCAACTGGTATGCGTTTATTTCATGCCTAGATGTAAGGAAATAGTGTACATTTTAAGTTTATATTTTCCTTTTTTGGCAATTTCTTATGTATTTTGCACAAGGTTATATGATATCAAGTATTCTTATCAGATACAATTTGCAAACAGATCTATTCGACCCCTTTCTTAACGAGTAAGACCACTCTGGGTTTGAGTGGATCTGGGATCAATGGCAATGAAGGGGTGACTTTCAACTAAACATTTCGCCTCCTAGCAAATAAATAAATGCAATTTACGAGTAAACTTTCAGACATTTTTGAGTGCAGCCTAATTAGCAGACAGTATATTTCTCCAGGGAGTCCCATGGCGCTCTAGCTAACGTGTTGGACGGTGACATCGTAGTAATCGGGTTGGAATTCCTGTTGCTCTATTACGTTCAATTTCTGATTGATAACATTAGGAAAGGCGTGAACCCGCTAATCCCCTTAGCTATTGGTTAAATAGTATCACAGCTATCCTTCTACGAAGATGGTTTTTGCATTAAATAACCAACGAAGATTGATATGCCATTAAACAAAGAAACGAAACATTACATTTCAATGTGGCCTTTAACACGTTCATGACGTTGTGTATTACCGGTGGTATAATGTCTTATTCCAAACAGATCGTTGTGACCATCTGTGGTACATTGTCATATTTCAAATTGACCTTTGTGTACCAAAAATTTAATCAGAGTCTCCGTGGCGTAGTGGTTAGTGTACTGGACAGTGATATTATAGTAAACGAGTTTGACTATTACGTTCATTTTCGGACTAATATCATTAGGGAAGGCATGAACACCCTTATCCCTGTTATCTATGGGTTAAATAGTACCACCAATATTCTTCAATAAAGATGACTTTTGCATTTAATAACCTTCGAAGGTTGACATGCCATTTAATAAAGAAGCCAAAAAATTTAATCCATACGCCTAAAAGGAAAGAACGTAGAAATCACCTCTGCAACGAATGAGTTAACATGAAAAGCCTCATCATCAAATAGTTTAGTGTCATACCCAGGATACTCGTTGTGGGGGTTACCTCTCTGCAGAGAAGCAGTCGGTGTATTCTACAGCCCTAGCCAACTGGACCATAGGACACTCGTTGTAAAGGGTGGTTACCCCTCTGGAGACAAGAAGTTGGTGTATTCTAACACTGGAGACAAGAAGTTGGTGTATTCTAACTGAAAGCATGAAGCGTACATTGTTTTCCAGATATTCATTCCACAGTTCAATACACTTGGCACATGATTTCCCAAGTTGTTGTATAGCAGAGAAAGACGACAACACTGATGAATAAATATACAATCTGTTTCTTTGTTTCTCATTTATTACCCAATATGCATGAATGAGTAGAGTGCGGAGGGTCGAAGACAACTGAGCAGCACATACAAGGGTCAAGGTACGAATATTCAGTGAACCCATTTTTCCTGATTATATAACACCCCGTACGCTCTCGCAAATTCTCGTGGTCACACCTCCAGTCTGCCGCCTACAAAATGCATGTAATCCCTCTTCTTTCTACCAGGTCATCCATGCAATTTACGCTGCATTTCCACCTAGAACACCTGCGGCCTGAATATTTTCGGTACCAGGTGCATTTCTTGTTACTTTCGTTCAACCAAGGTTCGATTTCCATTGCTTCATCGATAGATGTCAAAGGGTTCTTCAAGTCTATGTCCAACAAAATTACTTTATTAGTCCTAATCTCGACCAAATAAGAAAAATAAAATAAAAAAAATCTAATTTCCTTCTTAATTAAGCCTTTATCTTTTCATCCCGTCGTACCATTGTTAAAATCTTTGAGTTTCTGATATGCGCTCATGTAAGAAAGCAATAGTTGAAAAAGAATTGAAATCGTTAAGTTTTATATATTAAGCTTTCTTTAATTTGAAATAATATATTTTCTGTAAATTTATCATGTTGGGATTATTGCCATTTCTTGTGGAATTCGATGCTCAGATTACAATGGGACAGTTTTAAGTGGCGAAAATCGAAGATTTTTTCGGATAAATAAGATAAATTTTGAGTAAATCTTTCACGTTTACATTTTTGTCGTTTCTTGTCGGATTTGAGGCGGAGATTGTTCGAGCATTTAATAAAGGGTACAACCAATACAAAGATGGTCGACGACTTCAACTTGTGAACCATTCCTCCACGACAAAACAATAACACTTTGAAGAATATATTTGTATTTATTAAATCTAGCTTAGTTTAGCTCAATCCAGAGGCGTGGGAGATCTAGTAAAGTAATTCGGTCGGCAGGGCATATACTACGCCGATTGCATGTTAAGCCGAAGGGAAAGCCTCCTAGCCACCCATAGAGTGTTCTGGATACGAGATTAAACAGCACCTGACAGTAAAACTCTAGTTTTTGTGGTCTGTAGAGTGTAGCTACACCAAGATCTAGTTAGGGGACCATCTATGGGTCAAATAGAACCGATTGAAAATTATTTGCATAAGATAGGAATACTTTATACCAAATAAATCTGTATAAACAAATCATCATTATTATCTCATAGAAACATTCACTTGATTTAATTGTACATGAATTATTAGTATTAAAAAAGAACATTTGAAACCATTTAAGTGCTTGCAAACTATTAGTATGAGTTTCGTTTGGTTTATGGCATATGGATCATTGTAGGTCATTCAATGCCAAATCCATTTATATATATATATATATATATATATATATATATATATATATATATATATATATAAACAGTTCTATTTAAAATAATTCAGTATAGCATAAGTAAAGTTTTTTGTTTACACATAGTTTGGTTGTCAAAAACAGTTCTATTAAACAATACAGTTAAGTACACAGTTTAGTTCAATCTGACTCATAGATAGGACCCTATCAGATGCTGCCCACTCCGGGGCCAGAGTAAACATGAGAGCGATGGCAATAAAGGGGTTCTCTGTATTTCCCAAAGCTCCAGCATTACTGGAGCCTCATCATCAAATCATTTGGTGTCATACCCAGGACACTCGTTGCGGGGTTTACCTCTCTGCAGTGAAGCAGTCGGTGTATTCTACAGCCCTAGCCAACTGGGCCATAGGACACTCGTTGTAAGGGGTGGTTACCCCTCTGGAGACAAGCAGTTGGTGTATTCTGCAGCCCCAACCGACTTGGCCATATTAGTATTTGTAGGAATACTTGAAACCTTATAACTCTGTTCAAGTCTTGGATCTCTCTGGTCTAACTGAATTGTTTAGTAACCAAATTTTCAGGCTTTTATATAAACATCACGCTACTCGAACACGTGGGCTATAGTTTACCTCATGTCGATATATCGAGCTTTTAAATGAGCTTAAACAGATACACAGCGACATCTGTCAATAAGCGGGCTTAGTATATCAAGCTCGTTCGCACATCAACAAACCAAACACACAACACTACATCGAAGTCCACTGATAGAGCTGTTTCATATTAATCACGTTGGGTATCTCACCGTGGGGAAATGATTAGTATACTCTCACTATTGTTGTGAGTTTGATTCTCACTGGGTCTACTACATGCAGCCGTGTGCCATATTAAGCTAATCCTATTTACCAACCCCTCCGATCGGGCAGGATATGACACAAGGTCAATTTTTAAGCGGAGTTTAACAGGTTTGAATTCAGAGTTTTCCTTCTCCTAGACTAGTTGCCTCATCAAGGCTGAAGACCCTAGTCTGCCCTACTATTTACCCATAGCTGGAGGGAGAATAATTGGATTTATATCTTTCCCAAGGGTATTAGTGCTATGTGAAATGCAATCGGTCTCGTCCAGGATTTGAACTCGTGTCGCCGTGTCCCATTCCTACGACGAGCACCTCATATTAAGCTAATAATATAATCATCAATATAATAATTCGATTTGGAGTATATGTCATTACAAGAAAAAAAAATCTCATAGAGAGATGTTTTAAAGCTTAATAACGTTGAAGTGCTCTTTCCCAATAGAGATAGGAAGTAAATGGTTATAATCAACCACTTTTCTTATTTATTTGCACTTAATTATAACCAAATAAAGTGCGAATCTGTTAGTTTCTGTTGAAACAGCGGTCCATGGTGATAGTGATGCTACTGTCGAGGAAAAAAACTTAGGTTTCTAAACATTTCATTGTTAATTTCTGATATATTAAGAATCTGGATGATTTAAATTGACATTCAGCGTAAACTGGTTTGGTTTCATTGCTTAACAGCATATCAACCCTTGTGGGTTATTTAATACCAAAGCCACCCTTGTGGAGAGTAGTGATACTATTAATCCATAGGTGGGAGGATAAGGGGTTCATAAATTTTCCTCGGGTATTAGTTCGAAAGTGAATGTAACAGCACGTCTAGAATTCGAACCCGTTTACTACGATATCACAGTCACTACACCCCGGAGACTGCTCTGCGTGAGCTTGAAATTGCTTTAATTACTAAGAGTATTTTAAGAATCTTGCTCTAATAAATCCTCGCTATAATCTGCCGTTTTTTTGTTGTTGTTGCTAGGTTACGTAGATAGATGTCAGCGTAGTAAGAGATTTAACAGTATTAAAAGTATTTTGAATTGGATGTGACTCGGCATTTGGGTTTTCAGGCCACGAAAGACGACCTCAAATGAGTACTGCAAAATGAAGATTGCCGACACAAACATATACATATTTTATTAGTCCATAAATTTCTGACTTCGTTTTCGAATACATAGGTTGAGCAGGATAAAATCCCAAGAAACTGTATAGCCGAGGGCAGGTGTTGATTACGTTCACTTTAAAAATCAGTAACAAGGGAATAACCGCTGAAAAAGGAATTTTGTACAGACTGATAATGTTGGTTGGCCATAGACAAGTGTCAGAGTATATTACTGCTTGATAAATGAATGCTATCAACATAGATTTGGATATGATAAGAATCAGCATTTTTTTTTAATATTAATTGAAGAAAAGTCAGATTAGGAGCTGTCCCACCCAGTTAACAGAGTTTAGAACACACACACACACACACACACACACACACACACACACACACATATATATATATATATATATATATATATATATATATATAAGGGTAAGCTGAAAACTTTATATGATGACTTCATTTCTGTAGCAGTTAACTTTTTACCAAAAAAGATTCAAGCACTGCAACAACGATGAAAGAAGTGTGTGCACCACAAGGGTATTATGTTGAAAAGTAAACCTTATTTGGTCACATTCCATGAGACTATCTTGATCAGCTTATGAACCCTTCAGTCGACCTTTGTGTATATATATATATATATATATATATATATATATATAGAGAGAGAGAGAGAGAGCATTTAATAAAATTTGATATGAAGAGTATGTTTCAGAAGAATCGATATCTTTTCATTATCAAACAATTTGACCGATTATCTTTCAAATAAACTCAAATTTTAACAGTATGTGCTGAAACAACTCAGACTTCTATGTTTAATGTTTAAATACTTTATCTATTCCTGTGAATGGTAATTCTAAAGCTGATAAAAGCATAAAACATTAAACATAGAATTTGGAGTTGTTTCTATACATGCTATAAAAATGGGATCATTTGAATGAGAATTGGTCGTATCATTAGAATATTAAATTATCTTTTTATGAAACACCCTGCATATATCTATTGAAACAATTCTGTCACAAAAACAAAAAAAATGCATAAATGTATATAAAGAGTTTACTAATTTTTTGACTGCTATTTAACCATATTTTCGGTGATAGAATTTTAAGGATATCGAGTTGGGCAATGAATATAATATGGAAAAATATTCATTTTCGTTGTATTGAGTTATCCTGGTAATCGTAAGATCTTGTATTTTTGGTTAAAAATAAGATAGATTTTTTTTAAAATAATGATATGAAAATACTCATTCATGTGCCATACAATATATATGTTGGTTGGGTTTCTTTGTTTAACGGGATATCTACTTTCGTGGGGTTATTTTATGCCAAATCAATCTTTTGAGTAATATTTCTTCATTTACAATTTGTATCATCTTTTTTACACCGTCAGAATGATAGAATAGGTACAAAAGTAAAAATAAAATATCATATATATATATATATATATATATATAATTTACAAATGAATAATTTGTTGATAACTTTATTCTAAAACGATTTGTTACAGGATGTAAAAGCAAAATTAGGAATATTCTATTATAATAATAAATAATTCTATAATAAAATAAGATTACTTTTAATTAAAAAAAAAACCCAACAAAAATAAGAAGATAGACACAAAACAGTTAATTTACTCAATATGGCCATCATTTCTTTCTATTATTTTCGCCTTTGAAATGATTCGCAATCATTCAAAATAAATTCGTCAGACATTTTATTCCATTATTTCTCAACAACAGTCTTTAGCGAGCCAGTATTTGGATGAGAAGTTGCATTTGTTTTGTATTCTAAAATGCCCGTAATCAAGTAGCGTAATCAAGGGACTTAAATCTTGTTTAATTGTTGTTCTCACAGTTTTCTGGTGGACTTTCAATTCATTACCTTGATTTCTCATTGGCGTTGTGGGGTCCTTAATCGCCGTAGCGAGAACAGTTTAAAAGCATCCTTTTCGGTTTTTGTTCACTCCTCCACTCCCTCTTTTCTCTAAAAACCATTTTTTCTGTAAACATTTCTTCTTTGTTTTGTGTACAGTAGATAAAGAAACTTTGGCTTGGTAAATCATGAATTCTTTTTCGTTTCCTTTTTTTGCTCACTCATATTGGGTTGACTTTTAATAAAAATATGCATGAACAATAGAGCTAATCATGAAAATTTAGATTTATCGCGTTCTTTCAAACATTGGATTAATCAAACTGTTGTACAGTGGTTCGTACCACGTGACTTCCAGTATCGCAGAAGTATAAAGACGCCGTGTTTCGGAAGCAGAAGCAGAAAGTCAGCCCTGAAGGATGTCGGTCAGTAGTAAGACCAACTTCGGATGTAACACCAACAGCGCGAGACTTATAATACTAGTCAGACAGTAACACTTGAGTTGATAACAATTATTTCGCTATGTATCTTTTCCTTACCACGATACACCACAAACTAAAAAAAAACCTTTCAAAAATAATTCCATATTTTGCTTCCGCACGAACTCATTTGTTTGTACACAGTTAAATGATTTCAAATATTTCCATTAATCACTAATTATTTAATTTAATATTAATAATTTATTTGCAGACAGTTAAATTTTTTCAAGCATTGCTATTTAACATCAATAATTCTATTCATCAAGTATTATGTAATATAAATGATTTGCATACTGCAATATGATTTCAAATAACTATAAACTCTTAGTAAATGAATGATCAGTGTTTTTACTCATTGCTAAGACCCTAACAGGTACTGCCAGTCTGAGTTAGAGTGGACCTGAGAGTAATGTCAATGAAGGAGTACTCCACATTCGAAAGCTCCAGTACTGCAGCTTCACCATCAGATGCAGTTGTTTCATATCCAGGACACACGTTGGGAGGTTCTTACTTTTCTACAGAGGTGCAATCGGTGTATTCTACAGCCTCAGCTGACAAGGTGGTATATATTATGCATGATGACATGCGTCAATTAAGTATCCTATATATTAAAACGTACACCATGGAAGAAAGAGGGGGAAGCCCTCTCTCGAACAAAAAGGGTGTCCTGTGTATGACACTACACGGCATCTAATAGTGAGGTTTAAGTTCTGGAACCCGGATGAGTATTGAATCGCCGCTTCTTTGCTCAGCTTACTCAGCCGGGGCTGTAGAATACACCAACTGTATCTCAGCAGAAGGGGTGCCACCTCCTGGATATAACACTAAACTGCATCAGGTGACGAGGCTTCTGTAACGCTGAAGTTTTGAAGGAATGCAAAGTACCTCTTCATTGCCATTGTACTCTGGTTCATTTTGACTCGGCGTGGTAAAACACCACAGGATCCTCTCTATTGGTCAAATAGAACTGTTTGACATTTAATCTGAATGCAAACAAATGACTTAGCCTAAATTGAATTGTTCGATCATTTAACTAAGAGTAAATAAATGACTGATGTTTAATTGAATTGTTAGTGATACCTAGCAATACTCAGAACCATTTAACTTTGTTGACTTATGCTAAATTAAGTAGTTTGAAATAGAACTGTTTGATCATAGGACTGTGTGTAAAAAAATGAATGCTGTTAGTGATATATAGCAATATTTGGAACTATTTAGTTTTGTTGACTTATGTTTATAAATCATATATCTAATGTATTGGAATAAATCAGATTTGGCATCAAATAACCTACAATGATTGATATGCCATAAAACCAAACCAAACTAAAATCCTTCATTACTGTAATTTCGAGATCCACTCTGATCTGCAGTGAGAGTACTATAAATCAAATAAATCTGTTTCTGAAGAATTGATATTAGATTGGAATACTTGAAATCATATAATCATGTCTGAATTATATATTAGAAATAGTTACTTTAAATTCTTATTACTTACAAAAGATTATTATTATTGTTAGTTATCTGAAACCATCTAATTGCTTGGAATACTCGAAACCATATAACTGCGTTCAAATTATTAGTATTAGATAGGAATAATTGATTATTATTAAATAGGAATAGTTGTTTAAAACCTTATAAATGCTTGAAAAAAGACTAATTTAGGCATTAAATAAACCAATTATTAATATGTATTGGGGCGAAAAAAGAAATTCTAAAACAAGATAGAATGAACATGACACAGGGAGGGAGAAAGAGACAGAGAATCAATGTTTGATATACGCATAAATACTTTATTATTTATGACTGAGAATATGTTGGTGATATCAGAATATGTTTAAGGTCGAGTTTCAAAGTAGAGCTGGTTCTCATACTCACTGTATGAACAGAATTGAAATGATAAGTTAAATATCAACTTGTTCACCAGTAATAGGTTAAGAGTGGCTCGAAGAGTAACTGAAGGCACTTAGTTAAAGAGTTAGCTGCATCTCGAGCAAGGAAGAAAAAAAAAAGAAGAAAGAAAAAATCGTACTAATAGAAAAGTCAAAAGATATCTGCATTTACGTATTGGCTCCAATTTGACTTTTGCTGGATATTCAGGAAATGGTTTTTGATTAGATTAAAAATTATAATCTGACGAGATTAAATTTCGAATTTAGCTCAAAGCTGTAAATGCTTCAACTTATGTTCGGATTTTAAGAAAAGTTAGGTAATTGAGTTGCTACACGGATAGAAGACGTAATTCTGAATAGCTGCAATTTGGACTGAAGTGGCTCTGCAATTTTGAAAAATGTAAAAATTAAATCCAGAGACAGCGGAAAAGTGCATTTAAGACAACCTCCGAGACAATTTACAATTTCAATGAATTTAAAACTGATGGGTTAAAAGAACTAAGTGTAGGATGTTAAATATTTACAGGTTCAATAAAATTCAAACACACGTGCCTCTTCTGTTTTGACATATTTTCTATTTCCAGTCTATGATAAATTAAACTGAGAATTCTTTTAAGTCGTTATCGAGTCAGTAGTACTCTATAATTGTATCACTTTGATCCTAACGAAATGCTTATATAAAAAAGTTAGACTGAAACAACAAAACAGTGCTGCGTGCTGTTTTGAACAAATCCTGGATGCAGCACCCAACAAAACAGCAGCTGTATGGTCACCCAGCCCCCATCTCACAAACTATCCTAGTGAGACGAACAAGACATGCTAGGCACTGCTGGAGAAGCAAGGACTAATTTATAAACGACATTTTCATATGGACTCCTATAGAAGGACATACAAGTGTTGGCCGACCAGCAAAAATTTACGTTCATCAGCTCTGTATAGATGCAGGATGCCGTCTAGATTACTGAACAAGTGCGAGAGAGAGAGAGATGAGAGAGAGAGAGATGAGAGAGAGAGAGTGTGTGTGTCAAAGGAATCCGTACTGTCAGCATGCTTGGGTGATGATGATGGGACGTCCTCCCAGTACATATGTAAGACACTCCGAAATAATACCTTCCTATATTTTTATGGAAAATACATCATGATTTATATATCATCATCATCATATCGTGCTGGCAGCACGGATATCCCTGAACCTCTCTCGCCACTCCTCCCTATCGTTCATCGCCCTAGGTAGGTCTTCAGGACAACAACCTGTATCCTCACATAGCTGCTGAATGTACGTTCGAGCTGGTCGTCCTGCTTTTGCGCGGCCATGTGTGGGGATCCATAAGAGTACATCTCTTATGAGTTCATCTCCGCTTCTCAAGCAGTGTCCTGCATGTCTGGTTCGTCTAACTTGAATAGTTTTCGTGATAGGGGGCAGGTGGCCGTACAGTTGGTGTCTTGTGGGGTGTTGCTGCCAGGACTTGTTCAGGATTGCACGCAGCATTCTTGTGTAATTGCCATCTAGTTTCTTCTCCAGCCGTTTTGTTAGCGTCCATGTAGTGCATCCATATAGCAGTATCGATGTGACCGCTGCCTGGAAGAAACTGCGTTTCATTTTGTCGGTTAGATCTGATTTCCATATAATCGATAGCCTATTGATAGCTGTCCATGCTTTCGTTAACCTCGTTTCAATGTCCTTTTCGGTTGATTCGACGCTGCTTCCTAGGTACGTGAATTTGTCTACTAGTTTAAGTGGGGTTCCTTCTAGAGTGGAGATGTCCCCCGTTTGGTTATAGCACATATATTCCGTTTTGTGTGCATTAACATGGAGGCCTATGCTTGCTGCTGCTCGTTCCAAACTATGCAGAAGTGTTTCGGCTTGGTCAGGTGTATTTGCCAGTATCGCTATGTCATCGGTGTAGTCGGCGTCGGTAATTGTTGTTGCGGGGTATCTTCTGCTTCTTCTCTTCGTCAGTTCGAAGCCATTCTCTTTGATTTTGTCAATCGATGTTCTAAGTACGTAGTCTAGACAAATGATAAAGAGGTACAGGGCCAGTGTGTCCCCTTGTAGTACTCCTGCTACAATGTCAAAGTATTCTGTGTCTCCATCCGGTGATCGTACTTTTACTTTAGTGTTTCTATAGAGAATCGTTATTGCCGCTACGGTTTCTTTAGGTATGCCGTACGCTAGTAGGATTTGTTCCATCTTTCCTCTGTGAATGGAGTCGAAAGCCTTGGTAAAGTCGGCAAATATTAATGTCGCTTGTAGGTTCTTTGCCCGTACACCTTCAAGGATTCTGCGGATGGTTAATATTTGTGAGGTCGTGGATCTATTTCTTCGGAAGCCATTTTGTTTTTTTCTAAGTATGTTGTCGATTTTGGGTTCTATTCGGTTTCGTAGTAGGGCATTGTAGATTTTGGCAGCTATGGATGTAAGTGTTATGCCTCGGTAGTTTTTAGCTAATCCGAGGTCCCCCTTTTTAGGGAAGGGGAGTATGCATCCCTTCATCCATCTATCTATCGGATTTTGATTGTATACTGCGTTGCAGTGTCGGAGCAGTATGTCGTCGAATTGTCTGGTCTTCCATACTTCCGGGGGAATTTCGTCCAACCCTGCAGCTTTCCTATTTTTAATTTTTCTGAGAACCGAGTCGAGTTCTTCTTGTGTGAACGGTCCTAGTTTAATGTCTAATTGTTTGCTAATTATTCTGGTGATTGGTTCATGCGTTATTTTTGGTGGGTTTCCAAGTAAGTTTTCGAAGTGCTGTTTCCACAATTTTATTCTTTCTTGTTGGTTTGCTGCTGTAAGTTTTGCTTTGGCTGTGTTCTTTCTTCTGCTCACTTCGTTTATTGTTTGCCAGGCTATTCTAGATTGTCTATCTTCCACCGAGTCTCTAATCTTATCAATCTGATTTTGAATGTATTCTGTCTGTTCCTTTATATATATGCCTGCTAATTGATATTGTGCCGTTTTTAGTTTTAAGGCATTTGTGTTTGTTGGGTTTTTTCGATAGTTTTTCGAGGCTGTTTTCACTAGTGCACGTTTTTCTCTCACCACTAAAGTTTCCCATGGGACTCTATATTTAGTTTTAATTTTTGTTGGAATGTATTTTGCTGCTGCCTCGAGGTGTGCATTGACGAAATTTTCGTATTCGTCGTTTGGTGTACTTTTTTCCGTCTTTTCTTGTAGTGTTTCGAATCTGTTTCTTAATTCTAATACGTATTTATCTCTTACATCTTTGTTGTTTAATAGGGCCCAGTCATATTGTTTGTTGGTCGCTGTTCGTTTGGCGTTTTTTCGTAGGCTTAACCGTATTTTCGCCGTGACTATTCGGTGATCGGTGGACACACCCTCAAAAGAGGAGTATGCCTCGCAATTCAATGCACTATTCTTCCATTTCTTGTTTATAAGGACGTAGTCTATCTGTGCTTTAGTATTGTTTGCGTACGTGTATGTCCATAGTTTGCCCTCTCTTTTTTGGTAGTTTGTATTGAGACATGCTAATCTATTTTCTATCATGAAATCTGTTAGATGTTGCCCATTCCTATTTGACGTGTTGTGGAGGCTGTATTTGTTGTTTCCGTTTTTCCCGATTTGGGCATTCATGTCTCCGCCAATGACTAACATGTTGTGTTTCGGGATGCTACGCACTAATGAGGATAACTCATCGTAGAAGGTGACTAGTTCAGTTTCTTCACTAACATTGGTGGGGCTGTAGCATGAGATGATTGTTGCTCTGGGGTTTCCGTTAAATGTAGCTGCCATCATTCTAGGTTGTATTTTCTCAACGCTATTAAGCGTTTTTAGTGCTCTAGGTCCTATGAGTAATCCTACCCCTCCTACTGCGGCGTTGACAGAGTTTTTCCATGCAGATACAGTGGCGAGCGACCAGCCATTGCCAGTTTCGTGATATTTGATATCTTCTGTGTGCGTGTATCTGTGTTCTTGTATGCATATTATGTCTATCTTATGTTCTTCGGCCGATGCGATTAGCTCTGGGAGTTGTCCTATTCTATTTAAGGTTCTTACGTTAAATGTGGCTATTTGTAGTGTTTGCTTGCATTTTAGTAGTTTTGATTGTTTGAGCTCTGTAGCTGATTTTTCGAACACCGAGGCCAGGGCTCCAACCTCAGCAGGACGCGCCCCTTTTTTACCCGCGCGAAGAGCGATGCGGTTTGTGTAAGTGGTTCGAGTGTGGGTCATGGTTATCTTTCGATGGCTGTTTTATTCTCTTCTATAGAAGCCACTCTTATAGAGGAGCAGCAGTAGTTCCCCGATCGAACTAGCGATCCTGAGCGTAAAGTCGTCAAACTCACGTCCAGGACCCGTTTGGGTATTGAGTTTGGTCGTCCATGGGTTTATTCAAATACCTTTACGTACATCATATATATACATATATATATATATATATATATATGTGTGTTTTTATTATGTATATGCATGTGTGTGTGTGAGTGTGTGTGTGTGTGTGTGTTTGTGTTTCCTTTTTACTCAACAATAAGATCCCCTCTTTAATCATCTGTTGTTAGAAACGTTATCAAATCTACACACTAAGAAGAAGAGATCAAATTCTCGATATAATGGTCCCTGGTCCCGTAAACCTTGTTTGGTCATCGATGTGATACTCATGTAGTGTGTCTTGGGCAGAAATAGCCTTCTGAAGCCCATCCCTCTCCAGGTCTACAACTGGTTTGAATTCCGTTTTTCTCCCCTCGAAGACCGAATGGCATACCAAAATCTCAGTATGCCCTACTATTTACCAATAGCTGGGGAGAGAATAATTGGATTCATACCTTTCTTAAAAGCATTAGCAATGTATGGAATGTAAATAGTCTCCTTCAGGATTTGAACTCGAGTAGCCGATTCCATTTCCTATGACGATAAACATTACGGCCCGAAAGATTTTTTCTTACGAGTCCCAAAAATCAACGTCTTTCTACGTTGGATTATGTAAGCAGATACTGGGAGCGTAATAAAACCTTTCAATAAAGCAAATTTTCGGCTTCAAAGCCTAGTTTTCCAGTCACCGCCATTGATTATGCATTTTCGCCAGCGAACAATGATCTGCATGCGACTCTCGTAAGAACGTTACTCCGAAAGCAATTCTTCGTATTTTATCATGTCCTACAATGTCAAAGATGAATTCGGTGGTATGATAGGAAAGGCTAAGCACTCCTGCCAAAAATGCTTAACTTTTTGCCATGTTAAAGACATCAGCTGAAATTTAAGTAGAGATGTGTCACTGAAACTTTCCATTTAAAAAAAAAAATGCATCCGCTGACATTCATCGATGTTTGCTGAATATTTACGCAGACAAAACTGTGGGAGTGAGTACAGTTTGGTGATGGGTCATAGATTCCAGCAGCAGCATATCATTATCAGGTCAGGTTCGACACTAAATGAAGACCACCATGATCAGCTAATTGGCGTGGATCGAGCCGATGAAAGATATAGCACGCGGACATAGCACGCAACTGAAAAAATCTAGTCGCTTACACTTGTGTTGTTTCTTACCAGTGTAAAATGTAAGCTTTTGTTTGTCACTGACGAACGGTAACTATGTGAAAAAAAAAAAAAAATCAAACAGCTTTCTCTATCCAGCGGTGTTTTTGTATTTATCCAATCAATTATATGGAAGCGAGCAGCAAGAAAAGGAAAGGATGATGTTTTATAACCCAAAAGAATCGCTATCAAAAGGTTCGCATCTATATGAAGATCATCAAGCGATTAAAAATATTCCAATCACCGGACACAAAATATCTATGCGAACTCATACCATACTACTTTATCAAAGTAAAACGACATTCACCCACACTACAAAGGTTGAGTATATATATATATATATATATATATATGTGTGAGTGTGTATGTGTGTGTATGAACAAATCGTTATAAAAAAGGTTTTCTTAAATTAAGAGAGTGCTCAAATATTGGCCCGGAGAGCAGGATAAAACCTAAAATAAAGCATTTTCTCGTCTCTCCATATCCGCTTATTTACCAAAAGTTTCATTTATTTGGAAAAATACAATCTTCACGTGAAACATACCATTAATAAAATGAAAAGACATTTAATTAATTAATTAATTTTTTTTCAAAGGCGGTAAGTTTTCCAATATTAATGGAAGGAAATAGCGTCAAGAAAAACTGTTAAAAACAGATTTCAAAGCAAGAACACAAAAACTTTCGGATTATTATAAAACACAATATAAAAAATATTGATCATTTAGTCCTAGAATTTGGAGAAAGACCTTCTAAATGCACTGAATCAAATTGCTGCCCATTCCTAAAAATGAAAGAATGGTGACATAGATGGAATTATCAATGGAATTCAGTATGGAGACAAGTCTTCCCACAATAATGAAGGAAAATAGCGCAAAAAAATGGATATTTATAACTAATTTGGTCATTAGGGTTAAAAAAATATATATGCAAATCGATGCATAAAAATATTAAATATATGCAGATCAATTTATAAAAATGTTGATATTTGCAAATGAATGCATTAAAGTATTAAATATATGCAAATCAATGCTTAAATTCAAATAAATGCAAATCAATGCAAAACAACCAGAGATGGATGAATAATAATAGGGTAAATACACAATCGGGTTCTCATTTCAGATGCAAATATTTGGACATATGACGAAATTTAGGAAGTAATTCAGTGCATTTACGAGAAGTTCAAATATACCGGCCCAAGCCGAATCTCTGTTACACATCCTGGAGTAATAGCAGGAGGCATTGGCCTCTTCGTAAAAACAAACAAAATAGAATTCATGCATTTTAAACAAGAATGAACTATTTATACTTTAAATGGCAAGACTATGAAATTAGTAGAAGAGTTCACATACCGCTGTAGCAATATCTCAACTGAAAGCGATGTCTATATATGCATAGAGAGGTTTGGACTGCTACTTAGAAGTAATTGATCATATAGAAATCCTATCTTTCGGATAAAATAAAACGGAATATCTTCCAAGCCGTGGCTGTGTCAGTACTACTGTATGGGTGCTCCACCGGGACTCTAACAATACCCAATATATATATATATATATATATATATATATATATAGATAGATAGATAGATATGGAAGCGTTACTAATACAGAATACCTAATATGCACACACACACACACACACACACACACACACACACATACATACATATATATATATATATATATATACTAATACACTAGACGAACCGTGGACCCGTTGTGTACACTTGTTACAAAAATGCATGGTATTGATGCCTTTGTTTAGGGCGGAGGAAAATATTCAATTTTGAATTTTTTTTGTTATATCTGATATGTCGGAAATTTAATCTCTTCTTCGTATATGACTGTGTGTGTCTGTGAGTGTTTCTTTGTTTCATCATAAAAGATCATCTTTTTAGTTATTTTATAAAATTTTATATCCAATATCTATTTCCCTACATGCGACTATACAAATATATTCATGCACATGCACACATATATGGATACAATACACAAGCATAATTGCAGCTCAGTCTGCTGGGGTTGTTGAATATATTGACTGCATCTCTGCAGAAGGGTAAGACCCCCTCCTTAACGAGTGTCCTGGATATAACACAAAACTATCAGATGATGAGGCTCCTGACTGGGAGTTTGGGGGAATATCGAGTAAATAAACAATTAATATTAAATAGAATCATTAGTCTTAGATAGCAATACTTAAAAGTGTGGAAACAAATTAGCTGTAACCTTTTTATAAAATAAAATTACCAACAAACTTTTCATTTACAAAACATGTGTATATCCATTTAACAGTGTACAAACAAATGACTGATGTTGAATTTAAGTGTTAGGGTTACATAGCAATACTTAAAACCGTTTATATGTGTGCAAACAAATAAGAGTCAGTAAATAGAATTATTAGTGTTAGGTAGGAATACTTGAAACCATTTAACTGTGAGCAAATAACTGAGCTCTGGCTCGCTGAAAAATGTTAAAAACTATTTGTTAACAAATCCTACATATTTGATATATGTATTTGGCATCAAATAACCTACAACGGTTGATATGCCATAAAACAAACCAAGCACAATCGTTTATATACGTGGGTCATTCACTAAAATAAGCGATTTAAAAACAAAAAAAACGAAATGATTTTGTTTCAGATTTTTTATTTTTTTAATGTACTCTCGATATTGTTTGGAATTGGTTTATTGTAAATTTAATTTCATCTCGCAGAAATATTTGTTCTGAGGCGATCCAAAATGGCAGCAAAACAAATCGAATGCTCCAGGCTTGAACAGAGGTCTGCCATTAAATTTTGGGTGGATGATAAGTTGAAACCGTGTGAAGTTTATTGAAGACTGTGTGATGTGTACGAAGAATCACATCTTCGTAAAAAAAAAAAAAAAAAAAGAAAACGACCCCCCCACAAAAGAAACAAATAAAGAAAAATGTTGATGGATCGGTTAAAATAGGTTTGCTGCAACAAGCCTGAATCGAAAAACAGTTCATGGAGTTGAAACATATCGACTCTCCGGCAAAGAAGTTTCGGATGCAGCGGTCACCAAAAAAAGGTGATACTGACAGTTTTCCGTGAAATAAAAGAAAACAATCATTATTGATTTCCTTAAAGAAGGTGCAACTGTAAACAGTGCTTCCTGTTGAAAACTCATCTGGTGACAGTCACATTATTTATTGAATGACACTCATGTAAAAAAAAGACAAACTAAAAACAATTGTATCGAGCACTTGCCAAGAGCAACAGTTACCAATCTAATCTCAAAGACCATTGGTAATGAATTTGATTCTTTCAGAGTATCTCAATACTGTGTAAAGTTAAGGTAACCTACAAACACACACACACACACACACACACACACACACACACACACACACACACACCTATATATATATATATATATATATATTGAAATGAATTGGACTTTAGATTTTTACTTGATATAAGTATTCTTTACACGTGTTTTGGACTTCGTTGTTCTCTTCTGGAGATTAATAATGTGTTCTTTTCTATAGGGGAATGATTCTTTTTAATTCACATTTATCTATATTTTTGAGTTTATTTTCATGTATGCACTAAAACGTATCTATTTTATATGTTTGTGTGAGTGTACATTCGTGTACACGCACATACATCTAGTTATTGTTTTTTCTTTTCTTTTTCTTCCCCTTTGAGTTGAATGAATTTGAGAACGTATTAATACGTATTCAATATAGATCTCATTATTGTTTTCTCTTTTTTCTCTCTGAGTTGAATGTGTCATAGATATATTTTTGATAGTTTATGTATATATGCTTGGGGTATCGAGTGTGTGTGCGAAGTTCGGTTCCCCGTATGTGTGTGTGTGTGTGTGTGTGTGTGTGTGTGTGTGTGTGTGTGTGTGTGTTTGCGCGCGCGCAAAGTTCGGATCTGTGTGTGTGTGTGTGTGTGTGTATGAAGTTAGTCTCTGTTTAACGTAGGTTTAAATTTATCTCTGAATTTTTTCTTACATTTAGAGTAATGAGCAGTGACTAGTTTGGTTTATTGGCATGATTTTAAAGAATCCACATTACAATATATAAATATATCGGACTGTGTATAACAACAGGATCAAGTTTCATTCACAGATCCAAATGAAGAAAACATTTTAATAATCTCCATGGATATTAACTATGAAAAAAAAACAAGATGTCCACTTACTCAGGCATTCTCAGATTCCCTCACATTTTAGAATAAGGATCTTTATAACGTTTTCTTCTTAAATCATTCACCGTATTCTCATGCTAATTAAGAACATGATTTGTCGTTCTTGGGGTTGTTGAAATGGTTGTGTCTGTCAGGTACTGCGCCGGCACTGAATGGAAACAATACTTAAGGAGCTTAGCTCTAGTGCATTCTTTCTCTTGGCGTCTTCCATAAAGAATTGTTGATGACAGAACTGAAGTAGCAAAATTGATTTATGTTAATTGGCTCAAAATTACAATTTTTTTTCGGCTGCGATGATATGTATTTATTTGCAGAGAAAGAATGTTAATCTAATTTTAATAGCTTACAGCCTCTGGCGAAAAAGATGAATGTTTTTTTGCTATATCGCTGAAATAAAGCTGATTAAAGTGAAAGAATTCTTTTAAAGCTTTATCCTTGAATGTTTTTGCTATACCACACAAGGCCTGTTTTGTTATTTCTCATTTAATAAAGCAATGTCACTTTATATAATGTTAATTGTATTCTACAGGTACAAAGCTTTTTAGCTTTTTGAAAAATTATTTCATTTTAATATAAAATAATTATGGGATTTGTATCGATGAAAATGCTATATAACAGAGTTTCAATTATGCCTAATACTGAATTATATCTAACGATAAACAATTGTTTTCACACAGTTATATGTTTTCAAGTAACTAATTATAATAATATTTAGTTAACAATTTTAGCTGTTACAGTTCATTATACCAATAATTTACCTTTATGTGGTATCAGTAATTCGTATGGAATACGAATAATTCAACAGTACTATCACTCTGTGATAGAGTGGACCTGGGAGTAATAACAATCAAGGGGTACACCACTCCTCAGATCTCCAGAACTGGAGCCTCACTATAAGATAAAGCTTATTCTCATTCTTAAGACTCCTCTTTTTGTGGGGTGGGTACAGTCAGCATATTTTAAGACATACCGACAGTGTGTATTTGAAATTTCTCTACTGCCAAGAGCCTCTAATATCTTGCAATGATTCTTCAGTTTCTTTAGTCAGAAAAAGCGAATCTATAAATAAATTACTGGAGACAAATTGAGTCTATAAATAAACTGTTGCAGACGAATTGTATCAACGAATAAATAACAAGTAAGTACTTTTACCTTAGTCGTTGTGCGGAACGCACAGATAGCCGAAAGACAGCTACATTTGAAAATAATTTTATATCTTTGGATATTTCTTATCATTATTGACCATTAAATATGAACATTTCTGATATCAATTTATACTATGGCATTGACACTAGTGACTATTATCTATGTGGTTTAACGACTCAGACCTATCAGTAGCAGCTGTTGATATTTTGTTGGTGATTATGATTGATCGTATAGTCGTTGAAAGAAAACATTAAAATACTAATCGCCTCCATTATAGGACCTTCCGTAGTTTATTTTAGTTCAATTGCTGAGGCTATAAGAAGAGGTAGAAAAAGGTGACGGTCATTAGCTGTTGGGCCGAGATTTGCAAGGTTTCTGCGTTCAATCGGGACTTTTGCTGCTGCTAGTGTTGTATTTTGACCTTCGACCCGGCCAAAAATGCCATTCAAGGTGATTCACCGGAAAGAAGTGACACATTCTAATGGCAGTTATGAGAGGAAATCGCGTGGGCGGAAATTGGCTGTTGAAATGGGACGAGCTAAAAAATCCCATGATACTCTCATAGACTGACGCACCGGAAGAGAATGACCTCTGAACTGCATGACAGTTATTTCCGCTTGATGACGATTAAACATGCGATTTCAAAGATCGAGTGGGCGACCGAGTGGGCGTTGAACTATTATATAGCTCAGTCAAGACAGAAGTCAAGTGGCAGTTCCAGTAGAGCTGGAGCCGGAGTTATAGACGAGATGTGGTAGGGAAAACCACACCCGGCCGAAGGGGCCCTCGGGAACCCCAATGGAGTTTGGGGACCAGAGAAGTTGCAGATAAGATGCAGTAAAGAAAGCCAGCACCCAGCAGAGTGGACCCCAGGGCCTCCGGTTGAGCATCTGGAGAACGAGAAAGACACAACTTTGACGGCCATAAGAGTGGTGGTCAAAATATTACAGTTATGTTCGATCTCCGGCTCCCTCTCACACGCAAACCCTGAATAACCCTTTCGAACCCTTGCAATAAAGTGAGAGGTACATATTTTGTTTAAGAAGTCTTCCTGCGTCTTTATTGTTGTGTCGTTATGATACGGCACATGAGAATATAACACTAGGACCAACAAATTCTTCTATTTTATGTTCTTTCTCTCTGTACTGTAGTTTCTATCGTTTGACCAAGTCTTGCTTCGAAGCCATCGATTTTTGAAAAACAAACGCTTCTTTTATTAGGGTTCCCAAAACAGTGACCCACAACTTCCATCCATGTAGGCCGTGCGCTTGACCCACTCTGGCGATCACTAAGATAATGATGGCGTTTTGATAATTTCAGCCACCCTACGTTGATGAAAATGTTGCATAAAAGTTATCTTGAATGTCATTTGTCATTTCCATGGATTTTGTCAGTTTTTCACAAAGCTAGAAATAAGGGACAACTGCTTAGAATCGATATATACGTTACATTTATTTAGAATCCTTAAAACTTCCTTAATAGAGTTTTCTTGTATAAAAAAACATACAATTCATATTATTATATTGTTCCTAAGTTTTACTGCCAACCCATCAACCTACTGGATTATTGTTGAAAGAGTGGTCCATGATTATACTGATGCTTCAATCAGAAAGTAGTTATGGATTCTAATTAGCATTTCTTAATTATCTCCCTTATTTTAAAAACTTGAATGTTTTTAAAATTACATTCGGTCCAATCAAAGACCAAAAAAACTTATTAAAGTGCAAATAGAATTGGAAATTGCCTTATTCTCTCAGGAAAACATTTGAGTATATTATTGCAATAATAATTTCGCTATGATAATGTAAGCATGAAAACAAGTTCCTACTAAATAACCTGATGACTAACAAATCTAAAAACAAACCAAAAACTTTGAATATACAATGATAAAAAATAAATATATAAATATAATATAAGAATAAAAGAAAATAAAGGTGAATAAATAAATATAATATGTACGTATATTACATGTATACACATATAAATATATGTAGGATACCATGGTGTAATGGATATGCTTGAAGAAAATGGACAGGTTGACGAAGTTTTAATCAGAGACGAGGTTATTTGCATTTCCCATAGCGCAAATACCTTTGGGAAAAGTATAAATTTAACGAATCTCCATCTCGCTGTGGGTAAACGAGTAGGGCAGATAAGGTTCTTTAGCTTTGGTATGGCAACGGGTATAAGCGCAGAAAAAAAAATTCAAAACTGATAAGAAACTGACCTTGAGTCGAATCCAGCGCGTACACACACACACACACACACACACACATATATATATATATGTAAGCATAAATATATAAATAAATATGTATATACATATGCATATATACGCATATATATATAAATGCATATTTGTGTATGGAAATATATACATATATATATATATATATATATATATATATATATACATATGCACATATATGTATGCATATACACATACATTTACGAATGCATATATATGCAAATACAGGTATATATATATATATATATATATATATATATATGTATATGTATGAATAAATGTATATAAATGTATTATAAATCCAAATTATATATATATATATATATATATATATATATATATGCAGATTAATATGTATGTTTACATATATGCATGGGGGAAATAAGTATTTCATACCCTGCTGATTTTCTGAGTTTACCACCTTACAAAAATAGGAACGGTCTATAATTTTCAGGGTTGGTTCGTCGTTAAAATGAAGAAATAGAATATAAATCAAAATTCTTGAAAATCACATTCTGATAATTTTCGAACATTTATTTGTTTTTTATTGAAAAAATAAGTATTTCAATCCATAGCAAAACAGTACTTGGTGAAGAAACAAATGTAGGCAAGTACAGCAGCCAGACGTTTCTGATAGTTGGTAGCCAAATTTTTACAGACCCCAGGAGAGATTTTTCCCCTCTCCTCTTTCCAGATCCTCGCCAAATCCTTAAGGTTTGTAGGTTATCGTTGGGCAACTCGAATCTTCAGCTCCCTCCACAGGTCCGAGCTTAAATCTTCTTTTATTACTGTCCTCACAGTTTTCTTGTGGACTTTCAATTCATTAGCTTGATTTCTTATTGGTGTTGTGGGGTCCTTCTTAATCGCCGTAGCGAGACTAGTCAAAAAGCCTTCTTTTTGGTTTTTGTTCCCTCCTCCACTCCCCCTTTTCCTTAAAAAGCTATTTCTTGTAAAGGTTTTTCTTTGCTTTTTATACGATAGGCAAAGATGCTTTGGCTTGGTTTCGGCGTGAAGCAAATCATTGATTCTTTGTCGTTTCTTTTTTTGCTCACCCATATAGGGCTGAATTTTAATTGATAAAATGGTTACATAATTGAGATAATCATGAACATTTAGATTAATCCTTTTTTTTTCGGAAATATGAATAATCAGCCAAAAAAAATGTTAAAAAATTATTTCATATTTTGCTTTCGCACCCTGTATATATTATATATGCATGGTATATTGGTCTAATGAGGAAAGTGTTTGCCAATGGCCCGAGAGATTGGGTTCTATCCTAGGTCGAGTCATACTAAAGACTCAGAAATAGTACTTGATGCCGCCTTGCTTTACACTCAGAATTATAAGGTAAGAGTCCAGGGTAAAGTGGAGTAATCCAGGGAAGAAGTAGCGCCCTACCCTCTATCTCAGTGTAATCGCTATTGGAAAGGAAGCCTTCGGGTCTCCCTCGACTAAGGTCGCCAAATTTATATATATATATATATATATATATATATATTAATGTAGATACAAATATATATGTATATATTTATAAAATCTCCCAAAGTGGAATAAATCTGATGATCAGAAAAGTGAGAGAACAACCCAGAAATACGCGACAAGGACCTGCTAATGATCTCAAGATAACTGGGACTGAAATCATATAGCGCCAGCACGGTCCCCCTGCTCAAGGAGGCACATCTACAGGCTAGTCTGAAGTTTGCAAATAAGCACCTGTATGATTCAGAGGAGTAGTGGGAGAAAGTGCTGTAGTCAGATGAGACTAAAATTGAGCTTCTTGCGTCAACTCGACTCGCCGTGTTTGGAGGATAAAAAAGCTGACTTGAACCCCCAAAACACCATCCCAACAATGGTGGAGGAAACCTAATACTTTGAGGGTGTTTCTCTGTTGCGGGGATAGGGTGGCTGCACCGGGTTGAAGGAAAGATAGATGAGGTCAAATACAGGAAAATCTTGAGTGAAAACCTCCTTGTCTCAGTCATGACAAATTACCCAATGCATTCGGCTAAGGCAACAAAGGATTGGCTCAAGAAGAAGCACATTACAGTAATGGAGTGGCCTCGTCAGTTTGCGTACCTTAATCTCTTAGAGAATCTGTGGAGGGAGCTAAAGATTCGAGTTGCCCTACGGCAACCTACAAGTCTTAAGGAATTGGAGAGGATCTGGAAAAAAGAGTGGGCTAAAAATCACCCCCCGCGGATCTGGAAAAACTTGGTAACCAACTACAGGAAACGTCTGGCATTTCACACACACACACACACATATATATATATATTTATATATATATAAGCGAATTCACTAGCATAAGCATGAATAATTCTTTTGTTATTTCGAAGGTAAAGCAGTTTACTTAAAAAGTACCTATTGAAAGGATTATACGGATTTGCTATGATATGAAGTTGATTTACTTCTGAAATCTAACCAAATTTTTTCATACTCTTCCCATGTTTAGAGTGAAGAGGAATATTTGTTTATTCTGCAGATCTAAGCTACAGAAGAGAAAGAAAAATGTTTGTTTCGAAGTTAATTTAGCTGAGTTTATTAAATTGCCTAGAAATCCATTTTAAATTTTAATACAACTTGCATCACAAATTTTTCTGATTTCATTTATTTCTCTTTTTCTTTTTGCTATCAATAAAGTATATCAAATGAATGAAGAAGCCTTTGGTCCTGTCAGAATCAAAGGTTATTTGTCTTGATGTGGGAGAGGGTAGTGGGTGTCTCCAGGGCTGGAGAAACGTTGGGAGCAGATGATCTTTGTAAAACGGCAATACAGAAACGGTGGGTTATTCTTACTTAGTGTCGATCAAAGAAGGCTCATTATTAATTGAAACGCAAAAATAACGGATTACAATAAAATGTGAAAGGTTAAAAAGGAAAGTAATGGCAGTTCGGAAATCAAATAAAAAAATCAAAACTTAAGATAGATATATAGGTTTATATATGTACATATATTCATGCAAATATATGCATACACCCTTACATATATATATATATATATATATATATATGTGTGTGTGTGTGTGTGTGTGTGTTTATATATCTATGAGTATATGCACGAATATATACATGTATATGCATGCATTGAAATATACATATACAAATACATATTTACTTACACACACACACACACTCATACGTTAACACATATATACTAACACACATGCAGTTGGCCGAGCGATCTGAGACTAAGTCTAACGTGAAGTTGGACAGGTTTCGATCCCGTCTACGAGCGTCCTACGTGTCTAGCCACACTGAAGAGTTCTGATATAACGAAACAGTCTGTCTGTGGATGACTATATATATATATATATATATATATATATATCAGTATACATATATAGAAGCATAAAATTTACTTATGCACATATATATGCATAAATATGTATGTATATATAGATACACACACATATATATGAATATATATACTCGTACGTTTGTACATAGGTATATATATATTGGCATGAGCATGGATGTATGTATATGGATATACAAACATGTAAGCTAAAACACATACTAACAATGACATATATATATATATATATATTCATGTATATATACATACATGACTATTTTTTATACAAATATGTATATGGACACACGCATATACGCAAACACACATATATGCATACAGATAGATATACACATATAAATTTACTCATATATACACTTGTATATATGCATGCAAGTATATATATATATATATATATATATATATATAGGTGTGTGCGTGTAAATGTGCACACACACACATACACACATATATATATATACGTACACACCTATATATATACAAACATATTTGTAAATACAATATGTACACATATGTACATGCTTGTATATATACATATATGAGCATATATATATATATATATAGTCTTATACTGTCATATTTCGACACGTATATATATATATATATATATATATGCACGTTTAAACATTAAGACATATACATATTTATACAAATGCAGAGATACATACAAATATATATATATATATATATATATATATATATATATATATGGCAACTGCACAGCCTTTGATAGATCACTGCCGTTTCTTATGATCGCATACCCACCACACCACTTTGTCTGAGGGAATTGTGCTCTTCAAAAAAGGGTTGCTCTGATGCAAGAGTCTCCCCCGTGGTCAATCACTGTCACAGGAGAACACAAGAACGATAGTAGGATAAGATTCCTGCCGCCAGTGTGTACATATGTAAATGCATGCTTCCAAATGGTCTGCGGTATACATCACCATATCTTCATCACTATGGATATTTTTTCGAGAGAAAGGATAGTGAATGAAAAGATCGTACGAGAGCATATGTGTATCATGGTATTATTGTAGTCAACGCTTATACAACATGAATACCTCTCTTTGAGGCTTTATGATTACTATCCAGTGAGAGGCCGAAGCAAGATAACCAGTGATCACGTCAACTGCAGGTGTTACATCAGAGTTATCCCTCTTTGTGTTGGATAACTTAAGAAGAAATAATGGGTCCATCACTCCCAGGAATAATGTGCTATATGGTCACTGAGCCCTTTGACTGGTTTTGTTTTTCATCCGGAATAATTACTAGCCAGCCTCTTTACCGGACAACCTCGATGGGATATTTGTTTAGTCATCATGACCCGACTATGAAACAGTTCTGGGGTATATAGTACCAGTTGTGCTTTGAGCAACCTGACAACATATGTGTGTGCATACACACAAACTCATGTATATATATATATATATATATATATATGCACACACACACAGACACACACACACACACATATATATATATATATATATATATATAAGTAAAGTTGGTGACGTTAGTCTAGGGTGACCCGAAAGCTTCCTTTTCAATAGCCACAAGTTGTAGGAGAGGGTACTACAACTTCCCTTGATTGCGCCACTTTACCCTTGATCAATACCTTATTATGCTGGGTGTTAAGAAAGGTGTCATCAAGTACCATTTTCTGAGTTTTTGGTATGACTCCAGCTGGGATTGAACCCCGCTCTCCCGTACCATTGGCGAACACTCTACTCATTAGACACATATATTCATCCATATGTATAAATATAGACGTGGATAAACTTATGTATATATACGTATGCATTACACACACACACACACACACACACACATATATATATATATATATATAAATGAATATATATACACATATCTAAGCATATGAATATAGACAAATATAAGCATATATATGCACCCTTATGTACATATATATACCAAAGTAGACATCCGTAAGTGTGTGTGTGTGTATATATGTATATATATATATATATATATACGTATATATACACACATACTTACAAATATACATAAATGGTTTCAAGTATTTCTATCAATACTAATTGTTTTAAATGCACACAGTTACTTGGTTTCATGTATTGCTATTTAAGACCCATAATTCTATTTAATATCAATGATACACCCCACCAAATGACTTGTTCTATTTGTTCCATAATAGGACTCAAACAGCTACTACCACTCCTGATCAGAGTGGACCTGGGAGTAATGGTAATGAAGGCGTCATGTCATCTTTAGGAGACCAAACTGTTTCAAATATCTCAACCTAACACCGATAATTCTATTGTCACAGAGTTAAATTGTTTCAAGTATTGCTATTTAACGCTAATAATTCTATATAATATCAATAATAATCGCAAGTAAATGAGTGCTAGATAAGATGAAACCAGCAGGAGGCGCAGTTAGTGTAACGGTTATAATTGTTGGAAATGAAATTAGTAACACGAGTAATAAGATGAAGCTATTTGCATTCCACAATGCACTAATGCCCCTGGGAAAAGCATGAAACTATTTATTCTTCACAACTATGTGTACATAGTAGGACCCACTGGGTTCTTTAGCTTTAGATAGGTAACTAGTCAAGGAGAAGGAAAGCTGAATTCAAACCAGTGCACTCCACTCAAGAATTGACCTTATGTCACTTCCTACTGGGGTGGAAATATAAATATGTTACCAGCAGAAAGCAATGATCCCTGGTCTGACCAATTTTCGAACGGTCAAAATAGATTGTCTGTTTTCTGGTATAATTTAAAATAAGAATACACAGAAAAAACTTTAAAAAGTTTAAATCGATACATCTAACCACCATTCAGTTAAATGTGAAAAATACGTCGGTTTAAATTCCGTTAATTTTTTTTACAGAAGAATATCCACTTCAAAAGATAAAAACATTAACTGTTCATTGGAATCATTTTGAGATGAGGTTTCTTAATCTGAGAATTGCTTTTTTTTATTTATTTATTGAGGACGTCCTCATCTTGGTAGTTTTTGTGTTGTTTCTTCTTAACTACGTTTCGGCCAAATTTCACCTCTGGCCTTCTTCAGGTGATTAACCGCGACCTCGGATAGGAATGTTGAATCTTGTAACCGTATCCACAGTAATTACTGCCTTCCATAGTTGTTGTCTATCGCACCTTCATAAATAAAGTTCTCAATAAATAAAAAAGTAATTCTCAGATTAACTGTTCAGTTGTAATCCTAAATATTCATTAGCTGTAGAAACTTCGTATAGGGTAACACAATATATATCAATATATATTGGACCTATGTGACTGCAAATAACTCTAATAATAATATTATTGAGTTATTTTTTGTTTCAAATTTGAAAATACTATACTATAACAACTATTATTCATCAATCACAATGCCTTGAACAAGAGAGGAAAAATATTTTGCGTCACTACAAATTTGGAGACAAAATCATTCAAAACTGTTTCAAAATAGATGCAACCCTTTTACAGGATAATGATTTATAACTGAGACAAGAAACCCAAGAAAAGATTTTATGTCCTGAAAACTGATATAATAACAATTTTAAAATATAAACATTGATTTAATGTCTCTAGCTTAAAGAATCCATATTTTACAGGACGTGTTCCAATTGACCACCACTGCGCATGTCTCAGAAATATATCATCATCATCATCATCATATTAATGGGTTGCATCTATTATGAGACACCCTGTACAAAGCACTTTCATCATCAAGGTGTGCTGACGGTACAGATTCCTTTGAAACTCTCACTCAATCTGCCTATTCTTCTTGGCAAGTTCTTAAGACAGCATCAAGTGTCCACACAGAGTTGACCAACACAGAGGTTTTGCTCATTGGTTTACAGTGGTGTGTTCTTTTTTCTTGGAGAACGTCGCTTATGAGTTTGTTCTTAGTGCCATGTATGTCTTGTTTGTCTTACTTGAATTATTCCTGTGGAAGGCAAATAAGTTGCTGTACAGTTGCTGATATATATGGCGCTGCTTCCATAATTTGTTCAAAATAGCACGCAGTATCCTTGTGTAATTCCCACCTGGCATTTTCTTCTAATACTTTGTCAGAGTCCAAATGGTGCAACCCTACAGTAGTACTGACATGGCTACGATTTGGAAGAATTCCCGTTTTATTTTATCAGAGAGGTCAGATTTCCATATAGTTGTTAACCGGTCAATAGAAGTCCATGAAAAATGTATCGAAAATACATTACTTGAACACGTTTCTAGAGTGTTGGTCTGAAAACAATGATTTTTCACAAAAATTCAAAGATTTTTAATATCATATATATATATATATATATATATATATATATAGTATTATTCGGTCCAGTTAAACCGGAGTTGGGAGTAATTCCATCAAGACAAAAAAACATTCAAAAGTGAACATTTAAATTTTCCTGGTAAAGAGCTAAATGTAACTGACATTACAGAACAATAATTTCTTTAAGAAAACACAAAATCGGCCACATTAGGATTATAAATTTATTTCCATCCTGTTATGTTTTTTTATATAAATCAAAAACACACACAAAAAAAATTAACAGGACTTCTTCAGATCTTATGGATAAAAAAAACAAACTTTTTTTTATCCATAATATCTGAAGAAGTCCTGTTAATTTTTTAGTGTTTTTGATTTATATCAAAAACCCATAACAGGATGGAAATAAATTTGTAATCCTAATGTGATCGGTTTTCGATTTTTCTTAAAGAAATATATATATATCGTGCTCTTGCAAAGAGAGTGTTCACTGGACACCTCGGAATCTCATGTCAATCACATAATCCATCTTGATCTCTCTTGTCCTTGTTTGAACAGTAAAGGCGTCCTTTTTACTTCTGTTTTCTGAATAGTTAAGACTTTGTTTCCATTCTCAGCAATGGGAATTGTCTCTTGTTTCATTATTGAAACATAACACTCACATGGCCATCACCATCAAACTCAACTAAGACTTTTACTGCTTTCATATCCTGCTTGTGCATGGAACAATATGTGCATACTTTAGTTGTGAAAAGTTTTATGTATTCTTGTCAATATTTTTGTCGGTATATTATTTATTAAATGTTTCACTGTAAATAAGTTTATCTTATCTTTTATTCTGTTTATTCTGTGTTAGTGTAACTTGCGTATACTACTAATAATATTGGACTTTGGTGAGTGGGGACTTGATAAAAATATCCTCCCTTACACCAGCTATTCCTATATATATACAAGTTTGAAATAACTCGACTAAGATGGTAAAAATGTTATCTGGTCACTAAAAGTGCTTACGAATCGTTTTACTGCCATTCAAAGTACTGTGCTTTTATCTAACGACAACGGGTACTTCAGTTAGTATAATATAATAAAGTGCACGCATGTCTAATATATATGCATATTAAATATTAATATTTGTACATTAAAAATATTACTAAGAAGAGTGTGTTCAACGACGAAGGATCAAAATAGATATTCAAGGATTCTTTCACCCATTATGGTTTTGTATGTTTTCGTATTTTGATATGTAATCATATTAGACATTGAAAGTTTAAATGCATCTATCAAATCCAGGCCTTAGTTTCATGTGCTTTCTTTAGATTAACAGCATGAGGTAGATTTGTAAATTTATTTCTATCAGTATACTCTCCAACAATAAAGCAAAACTTTCAAGACATGCGCAACACAAAAATAATTTCGAATAAAAAAACAGTCCTTGGTAGTTTGTTTCGTGACGAAAATATTGGGTTATCAAAAAAAGTTTAGTGTATGAAAATAAAATACATTTTTTGACATTAAGATAGTCAGTATATTTATAGACTTGTATCACTATTAACTGTCATTTTTAGACAACTTCATAATATTGTAATGATCGGCTAAATTCTTGGATTTGTATTCACTTCTAGGATACACATTTTTTCTACTCTGTCGCCAAAATCATAAAACCTGCTATGAACTTAATGTAAGTAAGAACGACTTATTTACGGACTCCGTTAACATGAACATACACACATCTTTAAACAAATTTATTTTCTTCTTGTCAAACTTTATTTTCCAAAAGGCCATTTACACATCATGTATTTTGTTTGTTTTCATATTCTGTTATATGCATATTAAATTGTTTGTTGTTTAATGTTCGTTGTGTTCTATTCCATTTCTTTCGCGCGATTGTAAAGCTTTGTGTTATATTTGTGGTGGGAATAATTCAGAGAGCAATACCTGTAAATTACGGACGCACATCTACTGAAATAACCACACACTTTTCTAGCTCGTGTATAAAAACCACGTTTTGGTGGGCAATAAAATTTACATCAACGATGAAGTAAATGCATGTCTATAATTCGAAAGAAAGTGCACATCTCTAGTAACTTTTATTCTTCTATATAGTAAAATCCAGTTCTTTTCGTACCTTTGAGGAGGTTCTGTCACTCTCTATACACGCGATTATTTAGGAGGTGCCCGTGGTGTAATGGTTATCGTCACAGGATGTGGACACGGCGACACGAGTTCAAATCCTGGACCTGACAGATTGCATTTCACATAGCACTAATACCCTTAGGAAAGGTATGAATCCAATTATTCTCCCTCCAGCTATGGGTAAATAGTAGGACAGGCTAGGTTCTTCAGCCTTGGTGAGGCAACTAGTCTAGGAGAAGGAAAACTCTGAATTCAAACCTGTTAAACTCCGCTTAAAAATTGACCTTGTGTCATATCCTGCCCGATCGGAGGGATTGGGTAAATAGGATACACGCGATTATCTGTCTCCTAGTGTCATCAGCAGCTAAAAGCGAGAATCTATAAACCGATTTTTTTTTTTTTCGTTGGGGTTCTCACTTTAGTCTTGCGTGGTATTGTCCGGCCAGTCTTCCCTATCTATCATCCCTTAGATGACTGAGTCTGGTGACCTTGGTGAGCTCTGGTTAACTGTTGTTTTCAATTTAAGGTGTTCGATCAAGCATATATTTGTACACCTATCCTACTGGTCGAGATTTCGCTTTCGTCTTTCATCTGGCTGCTGGTTTACACCCCTCCTTCACTCGGTGCCATTCACTTACGATGTTACATTTACCTGCTTCTATCAAGGACAAGACAAACTACTGAATTGTCAAAAAATATTCATTGTTTATCTTGTTAATACACTGCATTTTATTGTAGCCTCAATTTGCAAAAGTTATCGTTAAGTTTTCTATTCCTAACATTACTCAGCAAGTTATTTATTTTTTTGCTTAATAATTCCGATCAGGGGCTGATGAAACAGCTCAAAGGACGATCTAAGAAAATACTAAGGAGCGAAATAACTAAGCTTAGTAAATTTGAAAAAGAGTATTTTCAGTTTATGATACATTTTGATGGTTGGTTGGTTGATTGGTTGGTTGGATTTTATGACTTATCAACCTTTAAAGGTTATTTAATGCCAAATTCTGGTTTTACATTTGTTAAACCAAATATTTCTGAACGAATACTTCGTAGATGATATTTTAGACAAGCAATAGCTCATTTGTTTGCGCACGATTTGATGGTTTAAATTCATCATCTTTTTGGTACAACTCTGTCTCTCAAGAAGGACAGAATGTAATTCATGTTGACCTTCTCGAACAAATCGCTCAAACTATTTACCTTGAAAATCGCTTTCAAACGATAGTAAAAGTTCTACATTCTATGAAAACGTATTTAACGGTGCCAGGAGTTTGACATGTCAAACACCGTAGTTGTTGTTCCTGTTTGAGTATAAATGACTGTGTAAGTCTTGTATGACCAATACGCAATCGGGATATCATGACTTGTTCTCACGATTTTCTAAAAGCTGATCTCCATTCACCCAAAGTGGGCTTGATCTAAAAGAGTTTGTTGTGGATGTTATTATTCTATCGTTGTTGCCATTTTGCGTGATGGAATTTGTTGATTTTAGGTTTCAGGTCGGTATAAGGAATCTTGAAATTTCCAGGGGTCAGACTCAAGGCCGACCTGGCTGCCGAGTCTGCTCTTTCGTTTCCTCTCACTCCAATGTGGCTTGGTATCCAGCATATAAGTATTTCTTTACGATTTGACGTATAATCAACTCTACTCAACAGTTTAATGATTAGGGGGTTCTCGAGTTTTATATGACTTAATGATAATAAGACAGAGAGTGAGTTTGAGAATATGATAAATTTCTTGTGTTTGCTCTTTGAGATGATGTCGAGTGCAAAATATATTGCTCAGGCTTCTGCTGTAAAGATGGGACTTTCCATTGGAAGACCTTTCTTGATTGTTTTATTCAGAACAGCGGTGCATACCGTTTCGTCATTGGAGCTATCCGGGAAGACGTACTGATGGTCGGGATGGTGTGGGACGATACTGCGAAATTTCTCCTGGTAAGTGCTGGGATGGCTAGGTGTTTTGGGGAGTTCATTCAGTTCGTGGATCACTTCGGTTTTTTTAATAAAAGGTGGTGTTTGAGATAAGATGCTTTTATTTATATTATTTACCAAAATTTTTGATTATTGAAGACTAGACTTTATCTGAAGGACAAAAGGTTTTATCGATTTTTCCTTTTTTCTGAATGTTGCTCGTATCTAGGGTTGATGATGCGGTCGGTCATAAGTTGGGTTGGATGGGCGAGATTTGAACTTTGCGTAGTATTGGAGAGACAGCTTTTTATACCTGAGTTGTAGAGGTGCTTCTTGGGCCTCGGCTTATAGGCTGTCAACTGGAGGAGTTCTGAAAGCTCCTAAGATCTGTCATAGGCCTTCGTGGTGTTTAGGGTCGAGTTGTTTCAGATAAGACCTCCTTACTGATCTGTAGATAAAAATGGCATCGTCTAATTTTGAGCGGATCAGTGATCTGTATAGTTAAGGAGTGTTTGTCGGTTAGCTCCCCATTTTGTGTGGCAACAACTCCGCAGAAGTTGTTGGGCTCAGATGGATTTGGTTTTTAAATATTTTATGTGGGGGATGAATATCAGCTTCCTGTCGAATATCACCCCAAGGAATATATATTTGTCAGTGACACGTTTTTCCGTATTTTCAAATTTGATGAGAGGCTCATTGTAAATTTTTTCAGTTGACAGAAATGCACGCATCACGTTTTGCCTTTGGAGATTCTGAAACCATTTGTTTGCCAATTGAGTAATTTTCTGGATACATTGTTGCAATTGACACTCAGCAGTTCGCATATATTTCAATCTGGAAGTGATGCAGAAGTCATCAACATAGAGATAATCCTCAATTGTAGGAGTGAGACACTTTGTAATGCTTTTAATTTCAATATTGAAGAGTGCCATTGACAGAATTATCCCGTGAGGAACTCTTTCTTTTTGCTTGGGGAGATTAAAAAAGTTGATCCAACATGGACTCGGAATTTCTAATTAGAGAGAAAACTCTTAATGAAGTTGGGCAATCTGTCTCGAAGCCCCTGGCTATGTCGGTCTTTCATTATTCTAAACTTCTAGGGGGTCTCATTAGCCTTTTACAGATCAAAGAAGACTGTTATAAGATCTTGTTTTGGATGTTGACCTTTCTTACGGAGGTTTCCAATTTGACTACATGATCCATTGTAGATCTCTGCTGTCTGAATCAGCATTGAGAATTAGTGATAAGTTTGTTGAATTCCAGAAACCAGAGCAATCTTCATAGTTTTGCAAAGGCAGCTAGTTTGTGCTATTGGGCCGTAGTTAGCTGGATTTGAGCCATCTCTCTTTGGGTTAGGTATCGAGATGACTGTTGCTATTTTCCATGGTTCTGGGAATGTACTATTTATCCAAATATCATTATATATTGTCGAAGGGTAGACCAGAATTTTTTGGTAGGTGTTCAAGAAAGTCATAATGAATTTCATCTGGGCCGACTGCTGAGTTGTGTGATGTTTGGATAACTTCTTGTAGTTCTGCTGGTGTAAAGGGTTAGTTGTATTTTTCTGAATAATTGGACTAAAAGTTGAATTTTTGTTTCTCTAAGTTGCTTTTGAAAGTAAGGAATTCTAGATTGGCGTTGTTGAGAGAAGAATTTGCTGAAAATGTTTCTGCTAGGTCTTTCTTGGTAGTTGCTTCCGTTTTGTTTTTCGTGTGCGGTTGGTTGGATTTTTCTCGATATTTTCCTAACCCTCTTCCAGATAACGTTTGTTCTAGTGGAAAAACCAAGTTAGGTGACATAGTTTTGCCAACATTTCTTCTTGGCTTCCTTTATTATTTTTCGTGTTTTTGTCCTGAGGAGTTTGAAAGCGTCTAGGTTAATGGTAGTGGGTTCTTTATTAAATTTTCGTAAGGCAACCTTATGTAAGGGGATAGCTGTTCTGCAGTCATCGTTAAACCAGTGTGTGTTGTGTTTGAGACTGAGATTTTTACTATTGTTTCGTTTGCTCTTGAGATGAGGTTTTTGGTGAAATTTTTGTTTGGTCTATGATGTTAAGGTCTTGTAACAATTTCTGCTTACAGAGGGTTTTCAAAGACTTCCCAGTTTGCCTTGTTTATTTTCTAGTGAGGGAGTCTATCTTCGTGGAGAGGTTGTAAACTTTCGAGAATTATACGGAAGTGGTCACTGCTGCAGAGATCATTATAGACTTTCTACCCATAGTCCACATAGCTTACGGGATCGCATGCAGTTAAACCAATGGCTGAGCAGGAGCCTGTGAATTGGTTGAGGTAGATATTTGATTTGTTATTTAGAATGCAGAGGTTATTAGTAATAATCACTTTCTCAAGATCTTCGCCATTTTGGTTTTCTGGCATTCCGGTACAGTGATGTAGCTATTAAGGTCTTAGTTGTGTTTGAAGTTCAGCCGAGTGCAGGTTTTTCAGTTGAAGTTTGAAGTTCAGCCGAGTGCAGGTTTTTCAGTTGTTCCTGGAATGTTGGCCAATCTTTCGGTTCCAATTGGATCAGGGCTCTGTATTTACCGTCTTGGTTTCTGTTTCTGATTGTTGTACGAAAGGCAGATCCAAAGGCGTAAGTGCTCTCTCCCATGTAGGACCCCATTATTTTCCAAGCCTCTGCAAAGCTGATGCTTTTCTTGTGCTTCACTTGCTATATTTCTTTCTCCACTTCATAAATCTCGCAAGATTGTGAGTAAGCTGGATGGTTTTAACGGTAGTTTTCACATTTCATTTCATTCGAGCACTCTTCCTCCGTGTGGTCCAGGTCCTTTTCAACGAACATGGCATATATCTGTCGTCCTCAGCAAACTTCCCTCTGGTGTCAATATTTCCGACATTTGAAGCACGTAAGGGGAGTTGGGATGTAATGATCGACCCTCTTTATACAATAGCTGATTTTCAATTCCTTAGGAATATGGGGTTGTTTGCATGTCTTAATGAAGGTGTTGGTTTCGATTTTTTCTTCTCCTTTTCTGATCGTAATTTTTCTTATGCTTGTAATCCTCTGTTTTCCTAGAGTTACCGACATCTACTCTTCTGTGTCCAATGCTAACTCTCTAATCCTGATAACTCCTTTGAAAGTGCTGCGTTTTTCATGCGGCTAGGCGCTGTATTTTGTTGTATGAAAGGTTTTCTTTATCAATATGTTTTCTGCCTACCTCCGACAGTCGACCTCGATAAGCAAGTTTCTGTTCCTGGTTTTCTTAACGTTTTTTTTTATAGTAACCTTTGTTTTTATAAGTTTTTCTAAGAGGAAAAGGGGAAGTTTACTAGACAGACCTCCGCCAAAGATTCAATGAAAATGAATCAGGGGAAGTCAGCTACCTTACCCTCCAAGTCTGATTCTGACAGGTTCCGTTTTCTTTTTTTTATTTTAGATGCAATAAGTGCTGTTTATTTTTCGTTGGCCCAGTGCTCCACCCCCACCACGGAGTCCAATGTACAAAAGGAAAACTTGGTTGAGACCTGTATACCCGAGCTGAGAAAAGGTTTTCCAGCCGTTGCCGATTTCAGGTTCTCAGCACTGGTCAAATTCCTATTCTCTCAACGCGATTGACTCACAGCAACTGCCTTCTAGCACCTAAAAGATAAGAGTTGGGAACTTGCTACAAGTGCAGATTTAAAAGTACGGTCGGGGTAAAACGATTGATCATTTCTGGCCTGTCCAACCGCCCGTCCAACCCAGTAAGGGCCAAAGTGGTATGCTTTAAGTAACTTGACCACTCTGTTGCCGGGCCAAGTACAGCTCAACCACCAGGATCCCGTCCTAAAGCATCACGAGTGAGAGGTTCTTACCCCTTTGCAGAGGTGCAGTCGGTGTATTCTACAGTCCCAGCTGACACAGCATGACACCTTTTGTACGTAAAAACATCTTGTGATTTCCATTTAGTGCAAATTCTATATGAAGGCCCTCGCATGTAATAATTATTAAAATAATTTACGTAACCTTCCAATTTTAGAGACTGCTGAACTTGGTTAAGAAATTTGAATATTCTGTAACCTTCGTTACCTTTTGAAATTTAAGTTTGACCAAAATGAAAGACGTTATTTTTTTTAGTTAAACGGTAGCAGAGAGAGAGAGAGAGAGTGAGAGAGAGAGAGAGAGAGAGAGAGAGAGAGAGAGAGATGTATTTGAGAAATTTGGTATTTTGGCTCTTTCTAAAGGTAAATAGAGAACTTTCCTTCTCTCCTTAATGGCATTTGGAAACCCACAAACTAGACTGCTTTTCCAAGTGAAACCAACGTGAAATAAATAACACCTTTTACAATGCAATAACATGTAACAATATAATTAAAAGAGAAGTCTTTACAACAAGCTTAATTTAAAACTATATATTCTTAATGGTATCAATGCAAAAAGCAGAACGAACTTTTAAACTGAATGATTATATATTTCTTAACAATGTTGAAACCTAGATACATTATTCTTCTGCAGGGAACCCAAGCCTATTTGGGGGTTCAGAAAGGGGACTTTCATATATTTTTATGAATACTACTATAAGGTGGTTGAGTGAAGGCCCTGTATCATTGATTCAGGAAGGTGGGGAATGAGACCCTCTCACCGGACCTGTTTTTAGGCTATCATTTCGCTCAGTCAATATTGATTAAATAGAAACTGAACAAATCCTACATCTGCATTTTTATTCGCATGTCTGACCCGTTTACAAAAACCCTTAATAGGTACACTATAAAATTTACCCAGCTGAGAGAGTAAATGCAGAATTATATATTTTCAGACGTTTGGCTCAGATGAGTTGAAGTGGTTAAAAAGAAAGACTCTACAAATTGTATCAACCTATCAGCAATCATGTCTAAAACTAGGCGCATACGTTATATAAAGCGGTCAGTATGCACACGTTTTTCTCTCTGGCCATTTGTATCAAGAAAACTGCACATATTTTGTTTGAGTCTATCATAACCATTATGGTCAACTAAAGCGTCACTGTGGCCTATTTTATCTCTTTCTCTGTGACTAATTTTTCCATTCTTGTAAATACGCATTTTCTATGTATTGTAACGTATTCTGAGCCACATCTTCTTTGTATAAATGTTTTTATGTCTTATTTTTATGAGAGAAAATGTGTTAAATTTAACGCCGAGTATGTTTTACATCTATTTCACCTATCCGCACGTGGGATAAAATACAGACGGATTGCTGCTGCTATTATTACTCTCAGCCATTAAGTTCCAACTGGCCATATCCTCTTAAGGCGTTTTTGGTTCGCAAAGCCAAAGAGAGATTTAATGTATCTTCGTTACTGATAAATCAAATGGAAAACCTTGCTCACACCACTTCAGAAGTACCAATTTTGGAAATTCCCCTTTAAAAAGGTGAGTTTGGAGATTATGGCGTACTTGTAGGAATTACTTAAATATGGGTGATGTCATATAAGCGTGTGAATTAGTTACGCAAATCTGACCCCTGTTCATTCAACTGTTTATAATTAACTGTTCCGTATTAATGGATTCAGGATAACCAGTACATTTAAATTTAAAGCAAGATACAGATTACGAAGATAACTTTTGATTTTATTAACGTACATATATTTATATAATCTGGTAACAGCATGAACAAGAAAATGAGATCCTAGTCTTTTTTAGACAGCACTCCGGTACATTAAGGTCTAAAGCAATTAAATGGTTGTTAATACTGATATACGTATTCTGTAAAGAGTCCCAACTTTCAACATTTTTGTATAAAATAAGACTCCTAGGGACCTCTTTTTGTATAAAAACTGACACTTTTGTTTAGGATGAAAATAAATTGATTATATATATATATATATGTATGTATTATACTGTGCTATATCTATAAATGAAGAGTGCTAAATATAGCTGAGATACCATATGTATCGAAGATTGGATAGCGTAGACACATAGTCAACGGCACTTGGTTACTTTCAGTTTCTCGCCTATGCAATCATCTGATCAAAATGCATACTCGTGTATATGTCAAATTTTGAAATATTCAAAGTTTTCACCGTTTGACTGCTTATCATTCATCGTGAACAGTGCTTATATATATATATATATATATATATATATATATATATATATATTACTCGGGTATAGACTGAATTTTCAAAATCTCTACGCCAATAATAATTTTTGAAATTCAAACAATGCTCTTCAAAAATTTATTCAATAAATTTCTGATTTCTTGACAATAAATCAAGTGTAGAACTTTATACGAGTATATATATATATATATATATATTTAAAATGCCACCAAAATATTCGGTAAATTTGAACATAGGAAAAATTACTCAAACACCTAGTTTCCACCATGTTTTTCGACGTGTATACACTGGCCTAAAAAAGTGCGCGGAGAGCTCGCATAACTTTGCGGTAGCAACTCATTATAAATGTGAATGTTTGCACATTCACAGACATATTTCACTTCAGTTATTAGCACGAACGTACACACAGAGTGCGGTCGGCTTTATTAACATACAGTAATGTTTACTATGCAGCCGGATATTGAAAGAATGAAGGTGTCCATAAATAGTCAAAATACATTAAATTTCACGTGAGTAATTCGACCAAAATTACAGTTGAAAAAAAGAAAAAGGAAGAACGTGACAAGCAACAAATTTTGTTTCAGGTCTGATAATTAGTCTACTTACACTAGTCTTCTTGAATGAAGGTAATTAAATTTGCTCACGACTTTCTTGCCTTCCGAGTAGATGCGCTTTTGAAAATGAATCTTGTTGCAAAGTGATGATCTGAATTTAATTCTATCTTATCTATGTTGACTTCATCTGAGCACTTCCTTTCATGTCAAAATAGCTTTTACCTACAGCAGAAATTTGATATATTTGGCTGAAATAAACTCGATGATCAGCCAATACCTACATATCATGCCTGATTAACCTTTACTATATATATATATATATATATATATATATATATATATATATATATAAACAATATATTTCAAGTAGAGCATAAAATAATAAAGTATGATACTAAAAGTTTTATCTTGTCAATCTTCTGGTGAGCAAGTATTCAATACGTCTGGTTATTTTAAAAAAATCGAAATTAATTATTTGATATTGAATACTTGTTCATCTAATGATCGAAAATGTCGAACGCTAAGTCCTGAGTTCTTATCCTGTTTTATTATTTTCTACTTTGAATTTATCAGAATATTGCTCTGCATTTTTGAGCACTATGTATTTTACCGATTAAAAGCTCTTTTAGTGTTATATATATATATATATATATATATATATATATATATTGACATGCATAAGTATTGGATACATGTTATTTTCTGTTATAACTCTAGTTTATGTACGCCATTTAGCTTGATATTTGGTAAGTAATATCTCGTAAAGTTGTTTTAGTTGTATGTGGAAGGAAAATTAAAAACTCATGGTTGAATCAATTTTTTTTATCAAAATTCAAAATTACCCTATGCAAAAGTATTGGATACACGATACTTTTTCAAATTTCCAATCGAAAATTTGTATTTTAAAAGACTTTAAATATTCAAATTTTCGAAAGCACACAATTTTTTACAAGATAGTGCTATTAATCATCTGACTCTTTGATGTGCATTTTGCAATTCAAGGATTAAAAATGGCAAAACCTAAGGAATTATCCAGAGATATGCGAGATAGAATCTTTGAACGTCACAAAAGTGGACAAGGTTACCGAAAAATTTGCAAATAAATGAATCTAGCACTAAGTATAGTTGGAAATATCATCAGAAAGTATAAGAAGTATCGCGACGGTACAGCAAGCTTTCTAAAAATGGAAGACCGAGAAAAATAAATGAACGTACTTCAAGGTGGATCAGCAGAAATGTGAAAATAAACCCCATTACATTACTCGTTCTGGAATTAAAACTGATCTTAAAAAGGATACCATTAGCAGAGCTCTATATCGTATTCATTTAGGCTTTCATTCAAGATCACCAAGAAAAGTGCCTTTACTGAAAACCAAACATGTCAAAGACCGATTAAAGTTTGTCGAAACTTATGAAAAAAAAAGGTATGCAGTTTTGGGAAAAGGTAATCTGGTAGGATGAAACGAAAGTTGAACAATTCGGAAGGAACACAGCGACAAGTGTTTGGCGAAAAAATGGCACTGCCTTCAAGAAGGTCAATACCATCTCCACAGTTTGGGGGTGGTTCCATTAAGATATGGGAATGTTTTTCATCCAAGAGCACAGGTGAGTTACAAGTTATCCATGGTAGTATGAATGGTAACATGTACAGGGAGATTCTTGAGAAGAACCTTCAGAAATCTGCAACTTCTTTAGGACATGGTCGGAATTTTGTGCTTCAACACGACAATGATCCTAAACATTCCGCAAAACATACAAAGGAATGGTTTGAAAATAATGGTATTAGTACTCTCAATTGGCCAAGTTAGTTTCCTGACTTGAATACAATTGAGAAATTTGTCGAATACTTTGAAGCTTAAAATTCATTAGCGGAATCCAGAGAATATCAAGTAATTAGAGAAATTTTGCAAGGAAAAATTGGGTAAAGTAACGCTGGATCAGTGTGGAAAACTTGTGCCCAACTATAGAAAGCAGTGAAACAAAACAAATGCTTCGTAACAAAATATTAAATTGATGTATCCAATACTTTTGCATAGGGTCAAAATTACCCTATGCAAAAGTATTGGATACATCAATTTAATACTTTGATAAAAAAAATGGATTCAGCAATGAGTTTTTAATTTTCCTTCCACATACAACTAAAACAACTTTACGAGATATTACTGACCAAATATCAAGCAAAATGGCGTACATAACTAGAGTTATAACAGAAAATAACATGATACCAATACTTATGCGTGTCACTATATATATATATATATATATATAAATTTTTATATCTAATTTACAATTCTGTTGGTGTGAAAAAAAAAACAGGTTGTCCAAATCGCAAATTCTACAAACTAATCTCCAGGGGAAAAATCAGTAAAAAAAGAAAAGACGAAAAGTTCACGTGCTACTTGAAAATAATGAAGTAGCACGTAAGTTTTCTTAAAAGAAAAAAGCATCGACAGAATTACCTAAGCTAAAACGTAATAAAGCGCTCAATACATAAGATAGAGCTCAAAAGGCAGACACGCTCTTGGCCTTGTAGGAATTATTTTCATTATATATATATATATATATATTGGAAGTTTATATTTCACCTCTACCTTTTCGTGTAAAACTGTAACTTAATAATTTGCATGAGGAAATTTTGTGTGGACATCATCCCGATTTGTTAAATTTAAGTAACATATATTTATATTAATATTACCTTATTTATATGGCATTTTATTTGATGGTTAAGTGCAGACTGGATAAAAGTCTTTGTTTTTTTATTTTCAAACGTTTCCTTTTTATTTAAAAAAAAGCAAATTTCTGCAAGTTCGACTGTATTGTTTCAACAAGAATAATGATGGATTCCACGAGAAAGGACGTCTGGACGCACCACCCCTACCCCCACCCAAGGTACACGATTGGCTTGTGTTATGTTTGAAGAAACCTGCTTTACGCTCTAAAGTAACGCGTTTGAACTGTGTAGTTATGTTTGAAATTATTTTCACCGGGCAACGCTGAATATCCCTACTAGTCTACATAAATAAAGTCGCTTAGAGTTTCTGTTTGTCCTTGCTACTTTCACACTAAAACCAGTTCTGACGTAAGTGTTGGCATAAAGACTTGCAACATCACCACCACTTGTGACTTGTGACATTGGCTATATGAAAGTGACGACAGGGTTTATTACAGGTCACCAAAAGTCAATCAACAAAAATCTCCGTTTCAAAACAGTGAAAGAAGAAAAAGTCTGGGTATTATTTAAAAAAGGTACTTTTTTTGTTGAAATTTCCATTCCAAATTTTAAAAAAATTATAATTCTTTCCATCGATTTCACTCTATTGTGATTTAAATAATTTCTGTGCAAAATCCATTTCATCGTTTAGATAAAAATTATTTCGCATTGTCTGAGAAGGGGAGACCAAAACTATTGGACATATATCACCACTAAAAATATGCGCCTGATTTGTTTTGTGTTAAAAGAAGAATATATATTAAAGTATGTATTTTAACTGTGTTCTCTTCTTTGAAGTTATTGTTCTGAGTAGCCTTGTGCAGCCTGCTATTATATATACATATATTATCAATTCGCGCAAATCACTCTTCGCGGGTCCCACGGACAGTATCCCGTTGGCATTCCTCTAAAAAGGGACTCCTCAGGCGCAAGGCGATAAACCTAGCCTCTCCAAGGAGGGTTAAGGCCTGGGGACGGCCCCCCTGAGGCTCGAGTATGTCAGTCTTGGCACGACCGACATGAATGCTGACTTACCAGGATCCATGTCAGACGACCACGAATAACTGCCAGCGGAACCAGGACACACTCGAACAGATCCGTGTACCAACCAACATGGCCGACCAAGGTGTGTCCTAGCCAAGCCCTAACAAAAGTTTCCAGGATATCGTTACAAAGTTACCAAAGGAGACTCTATAATTAGAACAGTAGGGAGCTGTAGAATTAAAATATTTAATCTAAAACACATTGAGCCATTTAAAGCCAACTGTTGGTTGGTTGGTTGGTGTTTAATTATTCATGTGAATTATTTAATGCCAAATCTCCTTTTTACATATATACAATTTGTTAGCAGATTGTTCGTGGTTAAATATTTGTTTTAAACGAATTGTTTGAGCACGAGACTAAGCTTAATAGACGAATCTTTCTTCATGGACATGTGTTTTGTAGATGGTCCGGTTTTGTCCAATATATATATATATATATTGCACTAGATTAATTCCACTCCTGTTTCTTAATCGTTCTAACATATAACATGTTAACACCCTCTGCTCACGCCTATGAATGAAAGAATTTGTAACTTTGTAATTGGATTTCCACTTTATGTTTTTTATTTTTATTTTTATTTTCTGATTTTTATTTATTTTTTTAATTTCTTTAATTTCCTTATTTATCTTCTGAATACGAACTGTAACTCCTCATTCGCATCTCTGGGACAATACAGAGCATGTAAAAGAGTCATCTGACGAGACGGAGAATATACCAACAATATTCTCCGCCGAAATAAATTTATTATTGCGGCTTAACCGAGTTTGAGTCTCCATTTAATTGTACTATATATATATATATATATATATATTCTCGATTGAGGTTTCCAATGTTTTCATTTTCAATATCCATTCTTTCAATGGAATAGGATCTATAAAGAGTTTTGCTTGGTTCTTGAGAGTTGCTTTGTTTTCGTTTCTTTGTATGGTTATGTTTGGTAATTCTTCACGGTGATTTTATTGTTATTTTTTTAATTGAGTCTTTGGATTGAGATGATGAGGAAGTGCCCGTAGTGTAATGATTATCGTCGTAGGAATTGGACACGGCGACACGAGTTCAAATCCTGGACTGATTGCATTTCACATAGCACTAATACCCTTGGGAAAGGTATGAATCCAATTATTCTCCCTCCAGCTATGGGTAAATATTAGGACAGACTAGGTTCTTCAGCCTTAGTGAGAAGGAAACTCTGAATTCAAACCTGTTAAACTCCGCTTAAAAAATTGACCTTGTGTCATATCCTACCCGAGCGGAGGGGTTGGGTAAATATGATGATGAGGGATTTGATATTTTCAGTCGTTTTTGTTCACTTCTATGTTGATCACAACTGATTTTGCATTTGGGGAAAGTTTAAGTTTGATTACGATAATTTGGATATGTTTTGCTTTAGTGTTTGTTTCTAGATTTATTTTGCTAAATGTTTGACGGATCGGCAATCTCAGTGTTTTTTTTTCTTTGGGTATTTATTTTGGCTGAAACTTTGAAGTTATCAGTGGTTATTATTTGTTTAATCGTATGAGTGTTTACTGCAAGCTCTTTTAGTATGTGGCTATTTTTAATGGATAAATTTTTTGAACAGCTCCTGAAATTTTGGCCTATCATTTGTTTATTATTGGTTAGTTTTTTGACGAGAGCTCTGTAATTTTCAGGTTAATTGCTGTTGCTAATTGGGTTTGCCTTCAGTGCAACCATAGTGTGAGAGTTCAACTTCATGTAGGACTCCACTGTTTTCTTTGATTCAAAAAGGTTCTGTTTTTTAATATCAGATTTCCATTATTTCCTTCTCTCTCTTGTATCTGTCGCAATTTCTTGAACATGCAGGATGTTTTTTGATAGATAGGGCATGTGGTTTCGTTGAGGCAATCATCCTTCATTTGGTCAGGGTCTCTTTGGCCTCACCTTCCACATATTAAGATTCACTGCAGCTTCCCGTGGTGTCCATATTTATGACACTTGTTGAATCTCAATGGTGTGAGGATATACTATTTTAATCTTTCGAGGCAGTATCTAATTTTCACTTCTTTAGGAAGAATTATTGATTTTTAAATGTCCGAATGTATACGTGTATTTCTATTTTTCACCATTCCTTCTAATAATTATCCTTTTTATAGTCCGTGATTCCTTACTTTCCTAAGACTGTTTTATTGCCTTTGTTGTAGCTATGGATAAATCCCTGCTTCTTATAACTCCCTTTGCGGTATTGCATATTTCATGTGAGTAATCCTTGCAGGTTAATTTGTTATAAGTTTTTATATTGATTAAGTTTTCGATTTGTTTTTTGTTGTCCACGTTCACTAGTAGGTTGCTGCTTCTTATCTTTTTTCAGTTCAAGGGTTTTCTTTGCTGGGCAATTTAGTTAAACTAGTTTCTTTCAATGATCCCTGTTTAATAATTCTTGAGAATTCTATTGCTTCATTCTCTAACTTAGATTCAAAGAGATTGTTTTGTTTTTAGCTAGTATTTGCCATATGTATTGTTTGCTTTTTCACAGGTCCTGTGTCCCACTCCTCACAAAGTCAATGTTTTGTTGGGAATTTACCAAGAGGGAAACTCATTCGGCTTAGTTGGGACGAAGATCCATCGGCCAGTATACTCGTATTAGGAGTCTGATTTCTTCTTATTTCATCAAGCACTGCCATCAAGCACCTTTTAGATAAAATAGGATTGGGTACTTGTTTGCCACAAGAGCAATTTGATGAATACGGTCGGGAAAATCATATCGGCACTAGGACTTGACATAAGCAATCGAATAAGATTATATGTATATATATGTAAAAATGTTTTCGTTGTTGGTCCAAAGAGAGAAAGAAATATTTCTAAATGAACAGGTCCACAAAGAGATTTGTATTTTTAAGATTTATTCATTTATTTCGTTCTTAGATACGTGTATGTTTCCAGCTTGCTCCTTTCATCAGAGAACATATATGACACAAGGCCTTGTGAATGGGGGTACTCAATGAGACTTGAACTCACTCGTGTTTGAAGTTTGAATGGTTTTCAGTTGGTTATAGGTTTATATAGAGGTCCTTCCTCTCTTTTCTTTTCTTCAAGTGTGTCCATTTTTGTCTATTTCACCCCTTATTGGTCTTTGATATGTTTTCGTCGTTTTCCTTTGGGTAGTTGTGTGTGTAAAAGTGGTTTCGGATTTCACTTACTGTTTGTTTCCATTTGTGGAAAAGAAAACTTCATAAATAGATTTAAGCTCACGTTAAATAAAATATAAATTATACACAGACAAATGTAAACAAACATACATATATATATATATATATATATACACGCAAAATGTACTACAAAAATTATTAGTAAAAAATAATTATCAGTAAATTTCGAGCCCTACTACTACACACATACAGACACAAAGTTCAAGACGGAGGGAGAGAGAGAGAGAGAGAGAGAGAGAGAGAGAGAGAGAGAGAGAGAAGATGAAATAACACTAAGTGAAATCCGGAACCACTCTTACACACACACACACACACACAATTACCCAAAGTAAAACGACAAAAACATTAAATATCAAAGACCAATTAAGGGTAAAACAGATTAAGGTAGACACACTCGAAGAAAAGAAAAGAGATTAGTGACCTCTATATAAACCCATAACAAACTGAAGACAATTTAAACTTCAAACTCAAGTAAGTTCAAGTTTCACTGAGTACCCTATTCACAAGGCCTTGTACCATATATGTTCTCTGACGAAAGCAACAAGCTGGAAACATTTAAGTATGTAAGAACGAAATGAATAAATAAATATCTAAAAATACAACGTCTCCAACTTCTTTTTCTCTTCAACGTCAACGATGTGTAGTAGACAAAACAGAAACTTGATTTGAAGGGTTCATTTTACTATCGATGAGCAGACCAAGCTTTCTGTCAACCCCAATTTTAGATAACACAACCGGTTGAAGAGAAATCGTTTAATCGTGGTTACACTTACATCTGCATTGACACCTTAAACTACATCTATCATGAGAGGAAAAAACCCAACAAATAACAAACATCGATTTCTTGTCAATTTGAAACTCTGTTTTGACTTGTTTTTCCTATAAATGTTATGAGACTCTTTACGCCTCAAATTCTAGTGTATTTCTTAGAAGTCAGTGTTTAAATAATTTAGATTACATAGTCAATTAGGAATGAGCATGCTGAATCAAGGAACTAACGTTCGACAATGTTTTGGAAAGCTATATGTATTTACCAACGTCTATGCAATTGCTGGATGTGACACTGGGTCATTTTTTAAAAGTCCAACCGGTTTCAATTCAGAGTTTTCCTTCTTCTAGATTGTTCGCCATAACAAGGTTACAGAGTCAAGTCGTTCCTGCTATTTACCCATATTTTGTAGGGGGAATATTTGGATGTATACATTTCTCAAAAGTATTAGCGCTACGTAAAATGCTAACAACTCCGTGTAGGATTTAGGGTAAAAGCTAAATAAGTTATAGAACCTAAAATCCAGTCATATCTATATAAAAACATTGCCAAGTTTGGTCCAAGGAAACGGTCATGGGGAATCTAATGAGAATCTAAGTAAAGCATCACTATGTGGGTGTTTATAACTTTTGATATTTGTAGCTAGCTTCAGTATCCGTCTACATCGGGTAAAATACCAAGTCATGGATTTCAGCTTGTTATTTGATGAAAAAAGAAAACGGACGGTTCACCAGGAAACACCAGAAAAACAGGGAATGTTTTAGAGACAGTACAAAGGAGCGGGACGCATAGCTGAGATACAGAAGAGACAGCTCGACCAAAAAAAAAAACCCAAAGTAATACGGAACAAAAGAGGAGACACTTCCTCGAGGTTGTCCCCTCTTTTGTTGCGTATTATTGAAAGTTTGTTTTTTTTGTTTTTGTTTTATTTTCTGCCTTTTTTTCCCCTATTTACTATTTTAGACTTTTCACCGGTGAATTTACGTAGTTCCTGTCTTTGCCTTTTTTTCGAATTCATACTTTTCGACATTTGGTTTTTGAATAAAAACAGGGAGGTTTCTTTATATTGTTTTATTTTTCTGATCTCAGGTTTACTGTTGCTTGTGTTCCACATCGTTGTCCTAAATTTTGTTTGTTTTATTTTTAGTTTCGAAATTTGACCCCTCTTATAGTAAGCACCTCACTTGAAGAGTCAATAAGCAGTGTCGTTTTGAAAGGCGGTTTAACGGCATTAGCCAATTCGTAACAGAATCTTACGAATTTAAATTTGTTCAGTGAAAAATGTTCAGTTTTGCTAAAAGATATTTTTGATTTAAGTGAGTTGTACTTTCGAGATTTATCGATTTTAACGTTTTCGTTTTTTGAGTGGATCTGTGGTCCAAAGAAAATTGAAGGCGTATCAATAAATTGAATAACTAATGTTTCATTAAATGGGAATACTTCAATAAGAAAACAAATCTTCTCTTTAGAATTTTGAAAATAGAAATTTCATATGATTAGTTTGGTCTTTCAGCAGAAACACTTCTCGTCAATTAATGTTCATAGAGATAGTTAAGTGTCATAGTCAAGACACTCCTTTGAGGTGAGGGTCTTATCTCCCAACAGAGGATATAGTCGGTGTATTCCGAGTCCCGCCTACAGGACTCGCATAGGTAGGGATACCCGTCAAAATAAAATACATTTTTGGGAATATATACAAATGGGAAGAAATAGTTTTACAGATTGTTTAGGAAGGAGGAATGGTTAGAAGTTCTGGGCTTTTTATCAATAATCTCTCTTTCATATTTTGAAATTATTTGACAGTACAAATTATGAATAAATGTGTACTATAGCTGTACTAAAGACACTTTAGGCCCCCGTAGTGACGCCACAGTGCTAGATGTTGACGAACGTAAAGTTCTGTTAAACATCCACAAAGGTTTATTTACTACTTGGTAGCAAGCAGAAAAGGGCGTATAGAAGCATGAGACGACCGTCAACTAGACAACAATAAGCAACATAACCTAGTTAAAAGAAGATGAGCAGACACAGACCTTGAATTTGTTCTGGATCTTACATGCTTGTCCACTGGGTCCAACACCCCATATGGGGTGCCCCAGAATTTGGAGCTCGTAAACTTTCTTCTTCTTACATCATCGTGACTCGTTTTCTATTGAGGTCTTCAACTTATCGCGTCCTGCCGTCAACTTTCGAAAGGACACAAGTTGTCCTCTCACTTCCGCCTGTCGAGTCGGGAGCAGGAACATCAATTTCCGCTCGCACTGCGCATCCGCACAAATTTCGACTACCAGTTTCCCTTTGTTATTTTCGGTCTTATTATTCAGCAACTACTCTCTGCTTTATTTACATATTTATTTATTTATCTATTCATTCAATTTCCTATGAGCCGTCCAATTACGTAACAAATGTAAAATGTAAAATATGACAAAGGAAATCAGTTTTGTTAGTATTTTTTAGTTAGATTTGGTTTCTTTGTTTAATGGCATGTCAATCTCGAGGGTTATTTAATGCCATTGTAGAACAGTAGTATGAAACCTCTTATCCTCACCTCAGCCATGGGGAGGATTAGGGATTTCATACCTTTCCCAAAGTTATTAGTTTAAAAATGAGCGGAATAGTGGGGCTGTAGTTTGAACTCACAAAGTGACCGTCCAACACGTTAACCATTACGCCTCAGGGAGCGCGCCTAATAGTAGCAATACGATCAATTATTGTAGCATGGAAGAGCAACGGTTATAATCATGTAAAATAAAGTTGATGAGCCGAGTTCAAAACATAGACTTTGTTATCATTTTTGACAACACCAGATAGACTTGGAAATTTAACGTGAAAAAAAAAGAAGCCCTCCCCTCCTAAAAAACTGATCGAAAGAGAACTGGAATGGATCGATTAACTGGATAATAATTATAATAACGTTCGCTCGTTACTAAGAAATTTTTTTGTCCTTCCTTGGAACTTAGAATACACTTATTCTATTCCCTGCAGTTGGATATGACCCCCTCCAAAAGGGGTGTCCTTGTTATGACCATAAACTACGTATGATGGAGCTGTAGAGAGTGCAGAATGCAGGGCCACTCTGAACCGGAGTGATAGTACCTGTTAGGGTTCTATTTAGAGCTCAAATAGATGTTTAAAAATTTATGTATTAGATAGGAATACTTGATACCACATGAATATTTAAATTATTTGTTGAGAGAATGGTTACTTAGAGCTATAATTGATTACAACAGATTATAATTCTTAGTCATTTGAAACCATGTAACTGCAGATAAATGATTATTACTAAACAAAAATAGTTACTTGTAACCATGTAATTGCGTATAAATTATTTATATTAGATAAGACAATTTGGCACCATATGACTGAAAGCAAATGACTATTATTAAATAGAAGTAATTACAAAATTTTAGGTTAAGGTTTATCATTATTAGTTAATTAAAATAATACATCTGAGAGCAAACAAATAATGATTATTAAATAGAAATAATTACATAATTGTTTACTAAGATTTGTCATTATTAGTTAATTGAAACCATATAGCTGAGAAGCATCAAACGATTATTATCAAATAGAAATAATTACTTGAAACCATATAATTATTTGTCTTTAGCAGAAATACTTTATGTCATTATTGTTTGCAATGATATTCTTCAGAAACAACTCTACTAAAACGTAAATATAAATGTATAATATAAATGACCCCTTAACTCCCGGTCACAACATAACCGTACACGGGTTGACATACTGTTAAAAATCTATCCATCACTCATAACACTCTTTTTTTAAAATAAAAACACAGACTGACAGATTCTAAGATATGTCTCAGTTATCAGGGCTATTCAGCTTTCGGCTCTTCCTCTCCTGCGATTTCCGTTGTTTGTAGAAGAGTATATAACGGTGAAACATAATTATTAAAGCAAATACACAGAATTATCTTATCATCCTGTCACCAAGCTTAGAACACGCTAGCTGAATCCCTTGCAAATGGGTACGACCCCTCAACAAAAAAAACAGGTGTCCTGGCTAAGACACTAAACTGCAGTTGATGAGATGGCTCCAGTTTTGGAGATCAGGGGTGTGTGAGGTACCCCTTTATTGCCATTACTCCTAGGTCTACTCACATCTGGTGTGGTAGTACTTGTATGGATCCCATGTATTGTTCAAATAGATTTGTTTAAAAAAGTATTCATATTTGATAGGATAGTATGTCAAAATAAAAGAAAAGCCCAAAAATTTTGGGAACAAATTAATAAAATGTAAATATGAGCATTCAATGAACTTAATTCCCTGACCTCTAGGCATAAAATAATCATATATGGGTTAAGATGGCGTAAAAATCAATCAATCAAGAACTATATTAGAATAATAAACACGCATTAAAAAAAAGAAACAAATCTGTTTATAATATTCAACCCATTCTCGAATGTGTATAAATATATATATATATATATATATATATATATATATATATATATATATATATATATTCTATATTTTTTAGTATCTTTTCACTTTTTAGGATATTTTTCATAAGAAATATTTGTCCTTTGAGATGTTCACCTGAATCAATAATTTTTCTCTTGCATCAATTAGTCTCAAAAATAAATTCTTTCAGCTTTAATGGAAATTGCGTCTGGTTCAGATCAAATTCGATCTTTGCTCTAAAAATAATTCGATCATCTTTCCCTTAATCATCTCACCTGACAAACTATATTTTTATCCCAAATTTTTTTCCGGACACATTAATTTTACTATGACCTGTTTATATATATATATATATATATATATATATATATATATTAACCTGAACACCTTTTAGCCTAAATACAACACTTTTGTCTTTGTTGCTGACTTCTGAAGATTTATAGATACGTTATCCGAAATCTAATTTTTGTTTTTGTGATATTTCTTCAGACTGAAAAATGCCATAATTATTGGAAAATAGTATTTTGTGTTGGTTTTCTTACGTCTTTATATACAATGTAAAACATTATCAATGCATTACGTAAAAGGTGAAGAATATATGACGTATTTGCAGCCTAGGCTCATTCTATCATATACTTTCTCCCAGTTTTACAAGCTGTTTCTTCTGAACGCAATATTTCTGACGAGTTGTGATGTGTAGACAGCGGAAATTCCCCATCACATTCGTCTTTTGTGCGCTTAAAAGATTTACATGCGAAGACATTCTAAATCATGGACACACGTTTTGTGTGAACATCAGAAAGGATTTGTTAGTTTGAATAATAGAGACACAAAATTAGACGAAAATAAAAGGTTTAGTTCTTTTTTTGTCAATAAGATAGCTGGATTCGAGGGTTATTTTGTACCTAAGTCATCCATGTAGAAGGACAAGTGTCACACTATTTAACTTATTGCAGGAGGAGATAAAATGATTCAAGCCTTTCCCGAGGGTATTAGTCCAAAAGTGAACGCAGTAGCGCAACTGGAGTTCGAATTCGCTTACTACGATGTCACAGTACAGCACGTTAGCCACTACGTCCCAGGGACTCCTCACAAAAGCAAAAGGAAAAAACAAAAACAACATAACGCGTAAGATGATTAAGAATACCACATGAAACTGAGAGTAACAGGAAGTGTTTGTGTATAACAATACCTTTTAATTAGTTTTCATCAAAGGTCTAAGGTTTTTACATGGGTATATATGTGTGTGTGTGTTTGAGTGTTTACCCAACCCCTCTACTACATGCAGAGAACTGATATTTTCTAATTCAGAGTTTTCCTTGAAGATTTGTTCTTTTTCTTAGGCTAAAGAACTCAAAGTTCGCAATTATTCACCCCTAGCAGAGGTGGATCTTCGTTCAAAGATTTTAGCAGAAAGTAAAACATAAGGAGCCACGTCCACGATTTTAACTCAAGTCAACGATTTCATTTGCAGCTTCGATAGGTTGTACGCTAAGTGCATATATATATATATATATTGTCATCCACTGACAGACTGTTTCGTTCTATCAGAACTCTTCAGTGTGGCTAGACACGCAGGACGCTCGAAGCCGGGATCAAAACCCATCCAACTTTAAGTTAGACTAAGTCTCAGACCACTCGGCCAACAAGCGGACTACGTTGGCTAAGGGAATTTTTAAGGTATTTATGTAGCAACAACAGCAGCGTCCGTTTGTTTACATTTTTATACCCAATCGGCTTTGCATATTCATGTATATATATACAAACATAAACATATATACACATACATGTACACCACACACATACATATATATATAATGCTTTAAGAAGGATTCAGCATATATTTTTACTTTATAAGAGATGTTCAAAGAGATTACTTTTTACCTGAATAAAGATTGATACATGTTTTATAACATTCACTGCCTAATCTTTTTCAATTCAGTACTCTCCCAATCTCAGGAAATTTATTAATCAAACCTCATATTCTTGAATTATAAGAACGTTCAGACGAAGGAAATTTTTTTAGAGATTTCTACCCGAAATAAGTCTCGATAATGAACGTAAGTGGTTCCTTAGATTTATTTGGTAATTGAGAAGGTTTAGTTAGTCTAATTTATGGATCACAGAGTAGAGAACAAAAGTTTAGTAAAATGCGAAAGTCATCAGATTACTTCTCTTTCAATTACGGTAACAATTGACAGTATTCGCTCAAGAATAAACTTCGTGTCTTCACTTTTAGAATCTACTTCACTAAAATAATACGGATGTGAGATGTCTCGTCTTCCAGAAAAGAATGATTTGTAATTTTTTTAAAATGAATATTTGCAAACGACATATATAAAAGAGACCATTTCAAAAGTGAAATACCAGTGTAGGGATTACAACCCTTGCCTGTCGTTAAGTTCTAATATTTAGCGCTAGGTGACACAAAAGGTTATTATATCTCATATCTACCAAAAGGCTTATGCTAATGCTCATTAGGGGACATAATGAAAATAGTACATTAGGAGAAAGAGGAAAATCCAAATCCTCTCTCTTTCCGGCAGTATCATTCAAACAAACACGTCTTGGCAACTTTCCAGGTTCCAGGTCTCAAGAGACGTAAACAGGAATTTATATGACACACACACTAGAGGACTTTCATAAAAGGACCTCCACACTTTTAATTCACATATACATTTTCGTTTAGTTTTCTATTCGTGTGATAGAGAACTTTTTGAAAGGGCGTTTTTATTTTTATTGCATTCTCAATTTTTTATTCTCTCTCTTTAGTTGTCCTATAAATAAATTCTATCAAGTTTTTAAACTGTATTCACTTCATTTATTATTTACAAATGTTAGAGCGGCCATTCCGCAACACCAGCTTATATATATATATATATATATATATATTATCACACCTAATATATATATATATATAATCCGGGGTGTGATAAAATGTTTGGAGATAGAAGTTTGACAATTTTTCACTGTTAAAATTTAGATAAAACATGTCCATAGTTGACGAACTTATTTGATGAAAGGATAATGAACAGGCATCTAGACTGTTGTCTAGACATCTTGTCAAAGTCAGCGGTAATTCGAAAATAACTATGAATCCAGTTTCGATATTCTTAAACGAAATGTTTTTGGAAAAATATAGCGCTGTACAAGTGTCGCATGCTTCATATTCACCTGATGTATTCGTATAAGCCTTAACGGTTATCGTCGTAAGAAATGGAATTGGTGACTAGAGTTCAAAAACTGGATGAGGCTGTTTACGTGTCAGTTTATGTTAATGCTCTTGGGAAATGTATGAATACATGTCTTCTTCCTCAAACTATTGGTAAGTAATAGGGCAGACAGTGTTATTTAGCATTGGTTTGGTAATTTGTCGTGAAAGAAAAATTTTGAATTTAAATCAGTTGTACTCCATTAAAAAAACTGACCTTGTGTCACATCCTGTCTGTGGCTGAGAGGTTGATTAAATACATATTTTTATTAAGGAGGCTCACTTGAAGCTATAAAGGATAATAATAATAATAATAATAATAATAATCATTATTATTATTTGCAGTAGAACTATAGTAATCAATTGAAACCATATATTTGTGTTTATATTATTGGTATAAGACAGAAGAAAATTGAAACCATTTAAATGTGGGTAAGCATTATTACTATTGCAAAATTTTCAAATCTGTTTTACCTGGTAGTTTTTCACTGATATCTTAGTAACAGTAAGTCTCCTACCGTATCATTATCATTATCATTTTAATCTGTTGAGAGTTTTCATAGCAGCGTTAGCTGATGGAGTTTGAGTGACCGCAAGTCTCTTCAAGTCTCCAGGACTCTTCTTAGTATTTTGGCCGATCTCAACAATGCTGTCGTTTGGATGGTCTCCACTCGTCCTCTTATTTTCAAATCCTTCAGTACCTGTACCAATCTTTTAATGACTATACCGGGCGCACCACTTACAATTGGTTTCTCCGTCACTTTCATGTTACATAGTTTTTTTAATAATTATTATCATTATTATTATTATTATTATTAAATTGGATAAGTTACGTGAAACCATATTGTTGCTTAAAAAAGACTGTCTTCGGTATTAAATAGCCCAGCAAGGGTTGGCAAGCAACCTAGCATTCGTTTCTTTTTAGTATCAACCACACCCAACTATTATTGTAAGAAAATCCAGCGAACACCATTATACCACCTGGTCCCTTCTGACTTAATCATATTATTTCCTAATTGTTATTTCAGCTCTTAACTATGCGCTCTCATCTCGGAAATATGCGTTTAGAAAACAAAAATATCTGAGCATTTTGAATCAGCTAATTCTATGAATTTTTAATGAAAAGCGCTATTTGAAACTACACTATTTCGGTTCAATATGAATTTGAATATATTAAGCGCATATATTAAAGATCTTGGTTCTTAATATTGACAGTATTTTAAATGAGTAAACACCCAGAGGTCATAACGTTTTTTTTTTTTCTGTTCGTGTCTGATGAACTAATTCGGATAGGTTTCAATGGAAAGATCAGAAGAAAAAATGCTTCTTTGAACTGAGAGAAGATAAGACCCTTAAATAAAAAATAATATCATTTTCTGTCCTTTTATGAAGAAAAGAGACTTTTAAGAAAAAAAAGTACTAAGAAGATTTTTAAATAATTCTGAGTAAAGTTCGTCGAGAGATGCAAGGAACATCAGTCCAATTCAAAGAGAGTAGGGGTATGAGTTCTTTAACACTTCAGCTGTCGCATTCACAATGATTAAAAAAACCCAAAAAGACCCATTCCTTTTTTTAAAGTTGTAGCTTTAAAATCTGCAAATCCCTATAAAATACAGGGTTGTTAAAAAAATTTAATATCATTTGAGGTTTACTACGTGTAGCGGACATTGGCATAATGGTTAGAGTGTTCACCAATGGACCAAAAACCTGGGTTCAATCCTAGTTTGAGTCATACCAAAAACTCAAAAAATGGTACTTGATGCCTCCCTGCTTAACAATCAGCAATATAAGGTTGTGATCAAGGGTGAAGTGGAGCAATCCAGGGAAAGAAGTAGCGTCCTCCCTTACACCTCGGTGTTGTAGCTATCGAAAAGGTAGCCTTCGGGTTACCCTTGATTAAGGTCACCAACTTACGTGTTTAAAAAAAAGCAAAAAAAAAAAAAAAAACCCAAAAAAACCGATATCATTTCCTCATCTAACAACTTGATCATATCTAATTCAAATAATCTCAAATTTTAACAGCATGTGTAGAAAAACTAAATATTCCATTTTTAACCCTTTTGCAGGCAGAGTGTCATTCATGTAATTTCGTGATAGCTAATATAAGGTATTTTCCTATCGGCTGCACGCTGAACAATTCAATATTAATGTATAGAAACATCGCTAGAGGCGCCACTGCATGTATTGCTGTAGGGTTGTATCGAAGTTCCCATGATTTGCATGTCATTACATTATAGGATATATATTTTACCCAACCCCTCTTCACGGGCAGAATGTGACACAAAATCAGTTTTTAAGCGGAGTTTAATAGGTTTGAATTCAGTTTTCCTTCTTCTGCTTAACCAAGGCTAAAGAACCCAATTCGCATTACTATTTGCCTATAACTGGGGAGAATAATTGGATTCATAACTTTCTTAAGGCTATTAGTGCTATATGAAATGCAATCAGCGTCGTTCAGGATTTAAACTCGTGTCTATTTCCAATGACACCATGGATACCTCCATTTGCATCGTAGGATATAGATAATAATAGTTTTTTTGTTTGTTTTGTATATGATTAAATGACTTGTCCGAACATACGTTCTCTTTTGAAATTCTTCTAAAAATAATTTGCCAACTCTTCAAGGAATAGATAAATTAACTGCCAGCGAAATGTTTAATGTGTAAATCCCTTTTCTTTTTCAGTGGAAGGAATTTCATGTACGTGAAAAAAATTGGATTGTTTCTACACATGCTGTTAAAATTTGAGATCATTTGAATGAGAACTATTTAAGTTATTAAATTGCGAAATAATATCATTTTTTAAAATACCCTGTATTTTGTACCGGTGTTAGAATAAAAGGAAGGACATTCTCAAAAAAACAAAAAACAAAAAAAGAAAAAAGAATAAAACAAAAACAAACATGTAAGTTTTCTGTCTTGTTTTTGCTGTCTCTTTTTTCTGTAATTAGCGTCTGCAATTCTTGACTGTATAGTGTCTTGTAAAGCAAAGCAGACGACACAGAGACAAAGTATGTCCTTTCCATCTTTACAACCCCTACATACATAAAGTGTCTATTTTTTATTTGCTGTGATAGGGAAGGCTTTTACTGCACCCAATACAATTAGGTTTGTTGTTTTGGGTGTCTGGAAACATGACAGCTAAGTGACGTTTCTTCAAACGACATTCTATATGGAAGTCGATTCTATTTGAATAGGTTAAGACGCTAGGAATTCGACACTTGTACAATGCACGGCACTAAGAATTCGCCTATAGTTGCATACGTCAAAGAAAAAATGATTACAATGCTCCAGAATTTTCATTATTAATTTCTGGCTAGTTTATCTTACAGACTATGTTGCATTTTTTATGAGGTCGTTGTTACATTCTGCAACCGGAAATAAGAAAGTATTTAGCCTCTAACGACGTTTAAATTATAGTGATTTTACATAAAAAGTGAATGCAGCGAACTAGTACGAAAGGAATATAAGATTAGGCAAAACAGGTTTGGGAAGGTGATCGACTGGGAATTGTGCAAGAGATTAAAATTTGACCACATGAATAAACGATTATTGAAAGATATACGAAGAGCATTGCGTAATACATACTCAATGCAAAGGAATAAAGTTTTAAAAAATGAAACACACGATAAGATATGGAAATAAATAATAAAATCAATTACAAAATACAAAAATGAAACAAATTATAAAATACGAAAATATGATATATCCCAGTTCCACTTCCCACCAAAGTTTAATTTTCGGTGCCAAAACAGAACTCTCTCTTCAGGCCTTGACAACCCACGGGATAAGACATGTGTTTTACAGCTTTCCCAAACGAGCAGTTTCATACTCTACAACTTTTATAACAATTGTCATGGGCCTAATGAAATAAAAAATCCACCAGAGGAGCTCATAGAATAATGGTCTTCTATCATACTAAATTAGATGCATGAAATGTGTATAAATTAAAATCAACTTATGAAATACTGTAAGTCTTATGCTGTCCTTATATAAACCCACTTAATGGCTGTAAAATATAAATCAACCTAAGCACTGTGATAAAAAGCAGCACAAATGAAGTGAATACTACACTACTCTAAAACAAAGAAATTGCTCAATCAAAGAAATTTCGGACAACGTGAGACTATAAAATCTAATACTACTCGGTATAAACCAACAATATGTAGTGTGTAGTAAAATTGGATATGAGTTAGTGTAGCGATATGATTAAACCTTTATTTAGTGAGTGCATCAGTGTAAAATGCACTTTTATAACCAAGTATGCAGGCTGAACACCATATACTGCATCATTTGCATGCTAGTACATTAAGCATAACAACATACTTCAGTTATGAATAATACCAGAAAGGACTGTTGGAGGCCCAACTCACGAATAAAGGAGACAGTTTTTTAAGCACCATAATAAACGCATGAATCTAAAAAAAATTAAACCAATTTATCAACATCTTTTCATCGCCCGAACGTAAAACGATGATCAATGGTTTTTGAGTTCTGTTTGGGATCAAGTGAAAAGCTTTGATACACTCTAAAATATGACAGGAATATGTTATAATGGCGTGGGTATTGTATGTTTTTAAGTTACAGTGACAGAGTAATAATGGCAATGTTTAGAGTATTAAAAAAATTACTATAGGACTTTATATTAATAGTGTGCCTTCTGTATTCTTGTTCGATACGATCATTATAATTTTTCAAAGAAAACTAGCAATTACTAGTTATATTACACTTTCATTTATTAGCAGTTATAAAATAAATCATATAAGCTGGATGTGAGCTGATATTGGCATTAATGGCTGTCGAAAGAAATCTTTCAAGGATTTATTATCATTATTATTACGATGATGATGATGATGATGAGGCTATATATATATAAAGGTTATATATATATATATATATATATATATATATTTATATATATATATATATAGGTAAAAAAATGCTGGGTGTTCAAAATTAGTAGCAGTTGCTGATTTAATGAAAGAGAAAGTAGGCCATCACACATATCATTTTTCGATATTATTTGCATACAATCTATATATATATGTATGTGTGTGTGTGTGTGTGTGTGTGTGTGTGTGTGTTTGTATAAAATTGTAAAAAGAAAAGTTTGCTGTAAAAGGGGCGGTGTTATTATAGAATGCTTGGTTTGGTTTTATGGCATATCAACCATTGCAGGTTATTTAATGCCAAATCAGGTTTATTCATATATATTAGATATACATGATTTGTAAACGTAAGTCAACCACGTTAATAGTTTTTGCTATGTATCGTTAACATTAGTCATTTGTTTAAACACAGTTAAATGATCAAACAGTTCTATTTCAAACAATTCAATTGAGCATAAGTCAAAGTTGAATGGTTCCGAGTATTGATCTGTATCACTAACAATTCAATTTAACAGCAGTTATTTATTTACATACAGTTAAATGATGAAACCCGTTCTTTTTCTAACAATTCAGTGTAGTTTAAGTCATTTGTTTACACTCTGTTTAAATGTGAAACAGTTCTATTTGACAAAAAGACAGGACCCTTTCAGGTGCTACCACTCCGGGACAGAGTAGAGCTGGGAACAATAGCAATGAAGGTGCACTCCGCATTCCTTAAAGCTCCTGCATAACTAGAGCCTAACCATAAGATTGTTTAGTGTCATATCTAGGACATTCATTGTAGGTGGTGGGGGTCTTAGCCCTTTTGCAGAGATGCAGATGGTGTGTTCAACAGCCCTTGTCGAATGGGGTGTTATTACGGGGGAACGTGCTTAAAACCTGTAAGATATTGCAATTATGAACACAAGACATCTGTTACTTGAAGTTTCATGTGTTATGCACAATCAGTAAACGGAAATGTGAGAAAAGTAGCTAATCAACGATATTCATAGTGTGGTGAATAATCACGTGATAAGAAGTATATATGCATGCAGGAACTCCCAATTTAAATCCATAATTTTTCACAAATTTACGAACCCTTTGTAGGGCAAGACATTTAAATTAATGCATGCCCCCCATATACAAATAAAGAGAAGAAGCGATTTTACTGTAGTCTTCACTATGTAAATGATCAGACTGAAACATAATGACAACCTTTAACTTTGTGCTATTTTCGATAGGCAAAACCATCGAGAAAAACATCGAACAACTTTTCTGAGATAATTTCTTAGGAAATAATTCGAAGTGTATCCTACTTTCGTGCGTGAGCGAGAGAAGTAAATGTGCATAATACAGGTGAAACCCACAAGATAATAAAACAGACAAATCTATTTACTTGTGACTACATTTTTGGACGAAAGAAAATGTAAAAGAAAAAGCATCAGAGTCCGAGCTATGATATCAGGTGATCAGAAGTACAGATAGATACTTTGAAATAAGCCAACATAAAAGACAGGACACTATCACTATTGACAGGCGCAAATCTTTCGATATCGAAAAAAACTCTCAAAACACATTTTGCCAAAATATGTGTAAACTCTTATTATAATTCATGAAATGTCGGTTCGTGCGTCTACACGTACTGCTAAGACTCGGGAACATTTGGCTCAGTTTCAGCTAAAATATTCAAGGATTGACTAATTTCAACGGCATGTAAACCCTTCTAGGATTATGTCTTGAAGTTAAGAAACCGTGTTCATTGTACATTCACATTCACATTTTTTGTCTTGTTTCTCAAGAGATTTTTTGCACTGGTTCCTATCGAATATAAATTATTTTTAAATAGATCTATTTGTACACAGATGAGGCCCTAACTGATGTACTGAAATATGATTTCAAGTGCTAATATTCAATACTAATAATTTTCAAACAGATCTATTTGACCTATAGACGTGACCCTAACAGGTATTACCACTCCGTATCGGGGAAGACCTGGGAATATTGGCAATGAAAAAGTACTCCACACTCATCAGAGCTACAGAACTGAAGCCTCTCCATCAGATACAATTTAGTGTCATAGCCAGAATCCTCTGAATTATGATACTCACATACAACTAATCATTTGAGAGTCTAGCGTTGAAGAAATATTCTTGAATAAACAGCATTCACAAGCAAGGTCTATGTTAAAAGGTGAGAAAGGGGGAGAGACTACTGACCAAGAATTTATGGTTTTAAATTAATTAGTGACGTTCCAATATAGACCATTGTTTGCTGCTCACAGATGTAATGAGTGACAGGACTCCGCTTTTGACGAAGATGTTAAAATCCTTTAATGTATGGGTCAGTAGAATTTCCTGCTTAATATTTCGTTCCACAAGGTCCTGTTCTCTCAGCACCAGATATGCTTCTACATTTTCTATAGCGGTCATATAAATCTCATCTTATACTAAATAGTGCGTTTTTTGTATGTGGGCGAGATATATACAGCAAATTTAATGATTGAATAAAAATTGAATTTTAAAGGTATTTCCTCCTGTCTAGGGTTATTTTATGAGTTTACGAAATGGCGTTCATCATACAATGATATTTACATTTTGTTTGCATACTGCCGTATGGTTTTAAGTATTCTTATCTGATACTAATAATTATATATTTTCATGTAATTATTTCTATTTAAGGATATTAATTTGTTTGCAGATAGTAATATAGTTTTAAGTAACCAATATTCATAATCTATTGTAAAGTAAGTAAACAATTAGAGCTCCAGCTAACTATTCTTAATATAAATGATTTACAGTTAAAAGGCATCAAATATTCCTATTGAATAGGAACTATTTTAAAAATAATAATTTCAACCAGAGATGGGACCCGAACAGGTACTACCACTCCCCAGATCTCCAGAACGGGAGTCTCATCATCAAGTGTCATACCCAGGATATATCTTTTTTGTGGTGGTGGTGGGAGCTTACCCCACTACAGGGAATAGAGTAAACCGACAGAATAGTGAGAGAAAAATAGGAATTTAACTTTTATCAACGTGTTAATTATCAAACCCTATACATTGCTCTTACAGCATTTTAATATCATATATATATTTACCAATAACCAGCTCATTGGCCTAGTGGGTAGAGTATTCGCCAATGGCCCGGGAGACCTGGGTTCAATCCCAGGTTGCGTCATACCAAAGACTTTAAAAATGATACTTGATACCTCCTTGCTTAACACTCAGCAATATAAGGTACGTATCAAGGGTAAAGTGGAGCAACCCAGGGAAAGTAGTAGCACCCTCCCCAACACATCGGTGTGGTAGCTATTGAAAATGGAGCCTTCTGGTCACCAACTTTACTTGCTTATATATATATATCAACCCCTCTGAACAAGCAGGATGTGACACAAGGTCAGTTTTTTAGTGGAGATTAATAGGTCTGAATTTAGAGTTTCCTTTCTCCTAGACCATATTCTATACCAAGGTTAAGGAGTCAGCCTGCCCTACTATTTACTCACAGCTGGAGGGAGAATTGCTTTATTAATTCCTTTTCAAAGATTAATTAGCACAATATAAAATGCAAACATCCTCATCTAGGATTTGAACTAGGGTTGCCAGGTCCATTTCCTATGACAATATTCATTTCACCACAAGTGCCTATAACTGTCCATGTATGTATTTACCAACCCCTTTTCTTGGACAGGATGTGATACAAGGTCAATTTTTAAGCGGAGTTTAACACATTTCACTTCAGAGTTTTCCTTCTCCTAGACCGTTTGCCTAACCAAGGCTGAAGAACCCAGTCTACTCTACTATTTACCCATATCGGGATTCTTACCTTTTCCAATCGTGTTTGTATTATGTGAAATGCAATCAACCTCGTCCAGTATTTGAACTCGGATCGCAGTTTCTATTTCCTACGGCAATAACCATTACACCACGGGCACCTGCATTTTGATATCATATATCATATATTTTGATATTGTTTAAAAACTGGCCCCAGTCGTTAAACCGCCTTTCAAAGCCACCTTGTTTAATAGCTTTTCAAGACAAGCACTGGCTGTAACAGCGGCCAAAATCTTTTTCTAAAAACTGAGGAGGCAGAAATTAAGAACAACAATGAACAACAGCAATAACTCGGAGACCAGAAAAAAAACAACTTTCTGTCTCTATTCAAAAAGTGGGTGACGTCTGTCAGTTCAAAGTCTGCCAACAGTGTGAACTCGAAAATAAGTCAAACGAAGGAACCGTGTCGACACACAAATAGAGAATATGAAAGAAGATGTGGTACAAAGAAAAGAGAAAACAAACCCCAATAACGTTCAGTAATTTCCTACAAAAAATGAACACGTTAGTCTTTAAAACTGTCTTTTTGTGGACCTGTCTCTGCTATATCCTGCCTTACTAACCCGCTCCTTGCTGTCTGTTAGTACCTTTTTGTCCGGTGTTTACTGCAGAACAGTACACGTTCTCCTTGAAGGGCGGCACCATTTAAACTCTTTCTCTCTTTCTCTATCATTGCAGTTCTCGTCAATGGGAGAAAAGTGGAAAGAAAGAATCTTCATTCGTCGCGTTTGTAACAAAATCGTATATTGATCTGGTGGAGGCATTTGTAGCAAACGTGAGTAATCGCAACTAAACTCAAATCTAGAATTATATCAATCAACAGGAAAATACCTTAACATGTGTTAAACAAAACAAAATATATTTTGAGCAATTTTACCGGAAATATTTTTGGGCCTACAGATTTGCTCAAATAAACAGCAAAAATAAACACCCGGTTTAGCTTTTTATGCACGTCACGCAGAAGAAACACACATTTCTAAACTTGAATTGTTTTAGATGTACATTTTCTTTTTTAAGAGGGGGAGTTACATAGTAAATTGAATTACAATGACCAGATATTCCGGCAAACACCTGCGCACGACATACGGAACCACTGGACAGCTGTTTCCATGAGTAATTGACTTGGCATCGCTTATGTGCGATGTGGACCGATGTTTCAGTGGTAGAGTTTTATCTCTGCATTCTGAGGTCGCTGGTTCGATCTCCAGTGGGAGAGGTCATGGTATACTCTGCTTATGAAACTTAATAGGTCGAAACAGCAGTCCAGTGGTTCTGTATGTCGCACGCAGGTGTTTGCTGGATTTTCTGGTAATGGTTACTCAATTCACTATTAAATTCTTTTTTATAACCATCACAAGGTGTAAAAGATACAACTCACATATCAACACCTACAGAGAACACACCTCTTGCTTGCCAAACAGTACATCTAATATCCGGTAGATTTCATGACCAAAGTAACGTATAAAAGAAGCCCCCGCCAAAGTCAGTCCTGCCTCGACAACCAGAAACACACACCAGTATATGCGTTTCCTCGTCATAAAAAGGTTTTTTCCCCCAACAAATTTCATGTCGTATGGTGCACGATATCGAGACTTGACGTAAGTCCTACACAACTTCCATTCTATAACAGTCTCCAAACTTATATCAAAAGTCTCATCGACTGCACGATAGGACTTTTATTAACTTTCAGAATTTTATGTATTTTCTGTATGCATTTTATTGAGTTTGTTTAGACAATGAATTGTTGATAATTCGTCGTGAATTGCTTTATATTGTTTATCACAAGAAAATACTAAGTCATAATACATTTTCTCTGCTACGAGTGTCCGAATTGTTTTCCTCTCATACTCAAATAATTGTAGTGGTGAGTTATGGTACTCAAATACAACAAATATACGAAGTCAACTTTCAAGTCGTCAATAACATAACTCACTACAGGACACATCTTCCTTTTCAGTGAACAAACATTTATTACACTGAAAACATCTGTTTCAATGAACAATACTTTTTATCAACTAAATCTATCACAGGTCTGGGTGCCTCACGTGCTGTAATGGTTAGCGTCCTTGGCTTGCAGAAAATTGTGAATTCTATTCACACTAGGTGTTCTATATCTTCGGCCTTGTAACACTTGTATCTATTTTCAGAACACGTTTGCCACGGGTAGGATATGATTCAATTTTGAGCCTCGGTAGGAATATATCATCTACTGAAAGTGATGTCAATATATACAGATAGCTATTGTATTGATATTGACAGACTAACGACCGTATGGAAATCTTATCACTCATTACACACTGCGAGAAATTTTCAAAGTTGTTGCCGTGTCAGTATTACTACATGGCTGCACCATATGGACTTTAATGCAACGCTAAGTAGAAAAGCTATATGAAAACTACAAAAGAATATTTCCTGTTGTTTTGAACATATCTTTAAAGCTGCACTCAACAGAACAACAGGTGCGTGTCCTCTTACCTCTCATTTCACAAACCATACAAGACGAACGAAAGAAAAGTAAAAACAAGCTTATATATGACATTCTCCCATGTATTCTTACGGATGGACCAGCAAAAACATTTACTAGCCCTTTTGTGGGCTTTGTGTCCTGTCTAAACAGTTGACCAGGAGCGATAACCAATAGGGACTGAAGTGAGAGTCAAAGGAATCTGTACTGTTGATAGCCATTGATGATGGGGGCAAGGTTGAAATTAGAGTTTTACTTCTTGAAGACTGGTTACCTTACCAAGTCTAAAGAACGCAATTTGCGCTACTATGTACAAATAGCTGGCGTTAGAACAGATGGATTCATGCTTTTCCCAATGGCATTAACACGAAGTGAAAGGTAAACACCCTTGTCCAAGATTTGAACTCGTGTCACTAATTCCATACATTACGACTATAAACATTTACAATTCTTGGGACCGTTCTAAGATAACAAAAGTCTCATTTTCTAGCTGATCACAGTGATTAATATTGTTGATATCATCAGAGAAGACACTGACCGAAGCTGTTGCGGGAGTAAAAGAAATGTGGGAGAATTTGAAGCATTTTGAATGATGGCTGATCTTTCCAACATTGTTTATGAAATATTTTTACTGGACACGCAGCAGTTGATTAAATTGATACTGGAAAACTACCAATATTCGTCCATCTCGTTAGCTATCCTGATTTATAAGCAAGATACGAATATTTACACAAGGAAAACTTATGGATTCCAGTACCTTTTATATCAAAAATATTACAAGCATGTCTATCACTGAATATATGTTAATGTTAGTTTTGCGAATGAAGATCTAAAGTGGCGTCAGAAATCTGTGGTTGATTCCTGACGAGGTGGGGACTGAGGCAAACACTTTTACACATATTCGATGCAACTGCTTTTTTATATGACTGAATAGATTGACTGATTTTAACGTCATTGCGTACTTTGTACGTTTATATTTACATTTTTTGTGTAGTTGTTTCTTAAGATATTTTCTTTTTCAAACAAAATCATTGATCGAGTTTAACGGCATGTCAACCAATCTAGATTTATTTCATGTCAGAGAATCGTGTACATTGTATCTTTACATTCAAATTTGTATCATTGTTACTTAAAACTTTTTTGTACACAGTTGCATGATATGTATTCTAATTTAATACAAATATTTTATACACGAGAGGGTAGAGTGTTCGCCAGTGGTCCGGGAGACCGGGGTTCAATCCCAGGTCGCATCATACCAAATACTTTAAAAACGGTATTTGATACCTCCTTCCTTAACACTCAGCAATATAAGGTACGTATCAAGGGTAAAATGGAACAATCCAGGGAAAGAAGAAGCACCCTCTCCTACACTTCGGTGTAGTAGCTATTGAAAAGGAAGCCTTCTGGTCACCCTCGATAACGGTTGCCAACTTTATTTACGTACTTATATGGATTCAAGTAACTATTTATGTGTAATAATAATTTGTTTGCAAACAGGTATATGGTTTCAACTAATAATAGTAATATTAACCAAGGAACAATTATAGCAAGAGGTAATTATTCTAAATACAGATAATTTCCACACACTTTTATGGTTTTTAGCTTTCCTATTTAATATTAATAATGTTAAAAGAGATCTATTTGATCCATAGATGGGGCCCGAACAGGGGCTACTACTCCGGGTCAAGGTAAACCAGGTAGTAATGGCAATGAATGAGTATTCAACACTCCCTAGAGCTTCAGAACAGGATCCTCGCCATTGGGTGTTGTTTAGTGTCCTACGTAGGGCACCATTTTTGGCAGCGGTGTCTTACCCCTTTTTATGAAAAAATGAATAGAAGAAAAATGTGATAATAATCTATAGAAAATCCAAGAACGAGCTGACGAATTCTCGATCAAACCAAGACGATAATATTTTTTAATTCTAAAGATCTTTAAAAAAAACAAACTTGAGAAGCGATGTGCCAAATGTATTAAACAACGAGATAAATATATAGAATAACAAGTATGTTTTTTGGGGGGCTGATAACTGTTGAGAAACCCATTAATATTTATCCGTGCCTCCTACAAGGCAGGATTTGATGCAAGATCTTTTTTTTATGGTGGAGATTAAAGAAGGGGAAAAGTCGCGCGCAAGTTGAGACTCATGCGCTGTTGATCAATGTTGGTTATACATTCAATGGCGCCGAAGTCATTAATTTGGTCTCCCAGTACAAATGCCATGTGACCCTACTGGTCATTTAATCCTTTTTCGTTAATTATATTTTATCATTTAGTTTGGTTGGGCTTTGAACTATTCGGTTTAAGAGTTCGGGGGCATGGTCATTGGGTACAGTTTTACACTCGCGCGCAAAGGATATGACAATCACCATTGTCATAATAAACCCCAGTCAGGCTTAGTTTGGTTTGGTTTTATGGCAAATTCATTTTTATACATATAAACAGTTCTATTTCAAACAATTCAGTTTAACATAAGTACACAGTTTGAATGCCAAAAACAGTTCTATTTTAAGCAATTCAGTTTATCATAAGTAGATTTTTTGGTTACACACTGTTAACTGTAAGTACATTTCTATTTCAAACAATTCAGTTTAGCATAAGTACATTGTTTAGTTTCATTTTCACCCCAAAATAGGACCCTTTCAAGTACTACCACTCCGGGGCTAAAGTGGACCTGAGAGCGATGACAATAAAAGGGTAATCCACATTCCCCAGTGCTCCGGCATTACCAGAGCCTCTCCATCAGATTGTTTAGTGTCATATCTGGGACACTCGTTGGAGGAGACTTATCCCTCTGCAGAGATGCAATTGGTGTATTCAACAGCCTCAGCCGACTGGGCCACTCGTTACAGGAGTCTAACCCCCTCGGCAGAGATCCAGTCAGTCTATTCTATAGCCTCAGCCGACTAGGTTACTCGTTTGGGGAGTCTCACCCCCATCTAAAAAGATGCAGTCGGTGTATTCTACATCCCAAGCCGACTGAGCTAGGCACTACAGGAGTACACCACATTCCCTGAATCTACGGTTTCGCTATCAGATATGAAGTATTGTGTCATATTAGAACACTCGTTGATGTTAGTGGTGGATTTTTTTTAACCATCTGCAGAGATCCAATTGGCGTATTCTACAGCCCTAGCCACATGTTTTTGAGGAAAAAAAGAATTTGAAAGTAAGAAAGTGGCGTAACGTAATTATTTTGATTGTTTTGTCAGTCATATCTAATTGCTTTAAGGTTAGTCAGATTTCCTTTTACCCGACATTAAAGCCAATTTCATGATAGAAGTACATTAAAAAAAAAGATAAAGAACTGTTAATATGTGTGTGAGTAATTTGAAAGTAATTTAAAATGAATTAACAAATGAAATTTCGAACATTAATTGGCTCGTATTTTATCAAAATCCTGACCCACTTAAAAAGAGATAAGGGTTGTCAAATCTGCTTATTATCACAATATGCCTACAGTGTAAAACTTGTATATATTTAAAAATGTAATCAAAATGTCTAAATTTCACGCAAGTTCTACAAGACCTAAAGTGACCACGAGCCGAAATGGAAGAAGGCTGATAATGACTGTAATGTAACATTGAAAAAAAAAGTTAACAAAATCGGTACAGGTATTCAGAAATTCAAAGACTCGTCTTCTTTCAAAAGGATCAATTTCAACAATGGCTGAATGAAGATGGTTTTTCATTTAATGCGCAGAAAAACTGTTGCTATTCGCAAAGAAAATAGTAGAGCTACTGAAAGATTTTGTCATAACGATATTTCTTGGTTTAAGCTTTTTCTCCGGAAAGATAAGTCACGCTTGGGACTGTTAAATGATTCTTCAAAATACAGTCTTCGAAGGTCAGGTGAAATATTTAGATGGCATCCAAATGATCATAGGATAAAAAATTAACAATTTTTATTTAACAATTTAATGACTAAATGCATGTCTTGTTATATTGATAGCCATAAAAATTCGTTCTCTTTTCTTAAAATCAAATAATTAGAAACAATTGGCCTATTTCTGCAAATGATTATGATCCGTCCATAGGCATAGAGGGAAGAGGGTTCGCCAATGATCCGGGGGTTCACTCGCAGGTCGATTTATACCAAAGACTCAAAAATGGTACTTGATGCCTTCTTGCCAAACTCAGCATTATAAGGTACGGATCAAGAGTAAATGGAGCAATCCAGAGGAAGGAGTAGCGCTATCTCCTACACCTCAAGGTAGTAGCTATTAAAAAGGGAGCCTTCGAGTCGCCCTCAATTCCGGTCGGCCAACCAGCTGAGTAAGACAAAAACTAAACTCAGAAGTTTTTTTCATAGAAGATTGGGACGTTCATTGCGCGCATATGAACCAACCTATTCTCCGGGCTCAGTATAACCAGCTGACAAGTGACCCAAATAATTTGCCAAACTTCACAAGGCAAAGTACTTATTTTATTTTATACTTAATAATTATAGACACAGAATCAAATCTATGGATAGCAACGAACTAATACTTGTAGAAATCACAATTCTAACAGAAATACAAGTTTCAACATCTGTTGTAACCTAACAAAAATGTTACCGAATGAGTGATAAACTAAGCGGAAGTTGGAAAATGAAAAGAAAATCTTTATAACATTAAAAAATACAATACTTTCCAGCGGCGAGAAGAAAGAAAAAACATACAACAACAAAGTACATTAGACTGCATTACAACAATAATGGAAACATACGAGGATAAGTGGATAAAACAGTTTCGAACACTGACTCCAAATGGATTTAACAGGAAACGCATTGGCGCTACCTTGCGAACAGTTTTGGGGTGACACAAAAACACTTAAATAAACAAACCAAGAAGCCACAGTGAATTTCAAACACATTCCTCTCAGGCTTAATATATGCCCACAAAAGAAAAACACATTTGCAAGGTGTCCCGGCCACTCACATATAAAAGTTAGTTGAAGACACTTAGATACAAGAAAATAATTTTATTCTTTTTTTAATATTAATTATCATTATGTTTGCGTAGTTATATGGTATCGACAATTCCTATCTAATATATATAATTTGTACCATGTTAGATAGCTTCAATCATTCCAGTATATTATAAATAGTTTTCCGGTATCTATTTGACCCGTAGATCTTAACAGGTACTACCACTCCCAACTCGTGTGAACAAAGAATAATGGCCATGAAGAAGTTGTACATACTCTTCAGAGTTTCAGAACAGTCACCTCAGAACTGGGGACAATTTAGTGTCATTCCAGGACGCTGAAGGTTATTTAATTTTCGGTCTTTTATTCAGTTTAACTATAGTATTTATAAAAATCAAATACAGTAAATGTATTTATAATATTTTTGTAAAAAAATATTTCCATGAGATATAGGTTTGATGATTGAATTTATATTTTTTGATCCTTTGTAAACAATCATAGCTTTCGGTATGTGATATTCATACAAATAACTTGCTCTTAGTTATATGGCCTCAAACATTCCTACATAATAAAAATAATTTTCAAAAATAGCTTATAGATCAGAGCCTAAAAGGTATCAACCTAGTGGACCTAGGAGTAATAGCAACAAAAAGTACTCTACATTCCACAGAGCTCCAGAACCGATCAATATTTTCAAAACTGACAAATTGTCCGAGTTGAGGAAAGTCTTCTGAGTGTTACGGAACAAAAAATGTCGCAAAAAATGGTCCCATCTGGTTGTTTGTTTGGTTGTTTGAGTTTTATGGCATATCAACCTTCGTAGGTTATTTAATGTCAAATCCATTTTTTTTTACAAATAATCAGTTCTATTTCAAACAATTCAGTTTAGCATGGGTCCACAGTTTAATAGACAAAAAAATTCTATATCAACCTCTTCAGTTTAGTCAAACAGTTCTAATTCAAACAATTCAGTTTAGCGTAAGTTGGCAGTTTAAATATCAAAACCGTTCTATTTCAAGTAATTTAGTTTAGCATAAGTACGCAGATGAGTTTTATTTGACCCATAGATAGGGCCCTGTCAGGTGCTTCAACTCCGGGCCAGAATGGGCCTGGGAGCGATGGCAATAAATGGGTAATCCACATTCCCTAAGGCTCCAGTATCACTGGAACCTCACCATCAGATTGTTTTGTGTCATAACCAAGACACTCCTTGGGGATGGTTACTCCTCTGCAGAGGTGCAGTCGGTGTATTCTACAGCCTCAGCCGACTGGGCAAGGTTCCTATCTAGTTCGAATTTGACAAAAAATATGGACATAAATTTTAGAAAATATATTTCTTTAATCCATGATAATCTATCTATCTATATATATATATAGAGAGAGAGAGAGAGAGTGAGAGGGCATATTAGATGTGTTTTTTAATTTAAAAATGAGCACTATCATTATATAATATACAGACAAAGGAACATTGATATAAAAATTGATGTGGTAAAATTTTTTCCAAAAGTAGATTAAGTGTGCCGATTGTCACTGTTTTTATTTCTATTTTTTTAGACAAGGCAGACAGTAATTTGTCCATTTACCTAAAATAGAGAAAATTCTTAGGAATAACTAAAATTGTTTTCGGAGAAAACGATCCACGACATCACAAATTTTGTCTATCCGCCAAATTTTAGAAGGTTTTCATGCAAAAAACCTCGAAGCAACACTATTGTTTGTAGACTTCTCCTAGGCATTTGACTCTATTCACAGAGGAAAGATGGAACAAATAATTCTCGTCTACAGTCTCCCCAAAGAAACCGTCGCAGCCATAATGATGCTATATAAAAACACAAAAGTAAAAATTTGATCACCGCATGGAAACCCAGACTACTTTGACATTGTAGCAGGTGTGCTGCAAGGAGATACATTAGCCCTATACCTGTTTATTATCTGCCTAGAGCATGTGCTTCGAACGTCAATAGACCTAATGAAAGAAAACGGCTTTACGCTGGCAAAGGAAAAAAGCAGAAGATATCCTGCACTAACAATTCCAGACACAGACTACGCTGATGACATTAGCGCTTAAGGCAAATACACCCGCCCAGGCCGGATAGGTATCGATAGGTTATCGGTCATATGGAAGTCAGACCGGTCCGATAAAATAAAACGCAGTTTTTTCCAAGCAACGGTTGTATCAATATTGCTATATGGATGCACCACATCGAAGCTGACTAAGCGTATGGAGAAAAAGCTTGACGGCAATTACATGAGATGACTGCGAGCTGTATTGAACATGTCCAGGATGCAACACCCCACAAAACACCAGCTGTACGGCTAGCTACCACCCATCACGAAAAATATCCAAATTAGACGAACCAGATATGCAGGACACTGCTGGAGAAGTAAGGACAAATTCATAACCGATGTACTCCTGTGGACCCCTTCACATGAACGAGCAAAGATTGGAAGACCAGCTCGAACCTATCTACAGCAGCTCTGTGCCGATATGGGATGTAGCCTGGAACATTTTCCAAGAGCAATGGACGATAGGGAAGAGTGGCTAGAGAGAGTCACGGAGATCCATACTAGCATCATGACATGATGATGATGACCTGTGCTTGAAATAACACCGGGCCCAATGTACTGTCCTGTTACTAAATTGGTCGAAGTCATAATGCCAAAGTTGTAAAATGTTTTCAACAAACTAAAAACTTAGTGTTTTTAATTTTTATGAATCAACGGACTCGGTGTGCCTTTCATCAGTCAACTTCGAAGTTAAGGCACAAGACCAGATGTGTAAGGGATGCAGCAAGAATCAAATTCACGAATAAGCGTCTGCCAGCCGAGCTTGTTAACAGAAAAGTTGTATTGCTTAACATTCAGAAGACCTACAATGGCAATTTGTCCAATTTGAAAAATATTATCTAGTTCTGGAGTTCTTGGGAATGTGGAGTACACTTTTGTTGCTATTACTCTCATGCCCACTTTAACTCGGAGAGATAGTACCTGTAAGGGTACCTGCTAGGAGTCAAATAGATCTTTTTGGGAAATTATGAGTATTATACAGGAATTTTTGAGGTTATTTGTTCTAAGCAGTTAACTAAAACTGTAATTGTTTACTAAGGATCAAAAAATATAAAAATCTTAATTCAACAATCAAAACTATATCTTTATTTTCTCAAAGAATATTTCCAAACTTATTATAGATATAATGACTATATTTCTATTCTATAAATACTTGGGAGAGTCAAAAGTTTTGCGATATTTTGCTAGTACCTGAGACGCAATTTCGCAGATCAGAATGCTTTTCCTAAGATCATGACGAATCACACTGGACAAGGAAATGCCAAGCTTGAGTGTTACTCGCCAAATTTGCGTGTCCAGCTTGGAGCACGGCTTTGGAATCCACAGCTTTGGGCCAACCTGACTTTGTCTGATCATTGATGTCTGTGCAACCCGAACAAATTTCTTGAACAACCTGGTTACTGAACCAACATCAAATGCCCCTTCATCTTTTGAACAAATGTTTTTGCTTGCTTCCACGGCTTTATGACCCAGTTTGACCTCGTAAAGTATAAGTCCCCGGATTTGACTTTCTTGCGCGTTCTTTATAGCTTTTAATTCACTCACTGAGTGAAGTAATGCAAGATGAGTCAGCGCACCAACTACTACGATACCTACAAAACAGATACCTACAACGGCTTGATATACTAACACATACGAAAATACTGCAAAAATTTTGAATCACCATTGTACTATAGTTAAACTTGAATTAAAGTCAGGTATTTCAAATTTTAGTTAAAGTCAGATATTGTAATCTTTTTTAAAATGTTAGAAATCAAAGATAGAAACTTTTATGAATTTGTGTAGTCGAAAGTGGTTTTTAAGTCAAATTTAGGTGCGATGTTCAAAAGTGGTGAAATTTTTCATGAGCAATTTAGCTGGGATATTACATTCACCTTCAATGTAACATACATCAGGTCGGGTACTGTATAATGTAAATCAAGTATCTTGTTCCATAAAGAGAATATCTGTCGTTTTTTCTTTGCTTTAAAAATGTTGATAAAGAGTTAATGGTCGGACAACACGTAAAAAATTATCATCTAAAAAATGTCCAAAATGGTGGATCGCTGCGTTTATAGCCCATAGCTCTCGTTCAAAAGTACTATAACCAAGTTCTTTGTCCGATAATCTCTTCGAGAAAAAAGAAATAGGTTTCCAGGAACCGTTAATACTCCGCTCAAGTGCACTGCCGATGGTCTTTCTGGATTAATCGACCACCAAACAAAGGTTTGAATCCGATACGTGAAAAAGTAAATCGACAACATTAATAAGTAAAGTAAAGTTGGCGACCTTAGTTGAGGGCGACTAGAAGGCTCCCTTTTCAATAGCTACAACACCCAGGTGTAGGAGAGGGTGCTACTCCTTTCCCTGGATTGCCCCACTTTACCCTTGATACGTACCTTATATTACTACGTGTTAAGCAAGGAGGTATTAAGTACCATTTTTAAAGTCTTTGGTATGACACGATCAGGGATTGAACCCAGGTCTCCCGGACCATTGGCGAACGTCTGTTTTAATTTTGTTGAAATTCTGCTACGTCATGTCAGAAAAGAAAGCGGTGTTCAACGTGTCCTTTCACTTCTAATACATGGTGGAATAAACTGAAGATAAAAAATTTAACATACCAAAAATTGTCATATATATTTACCCAACCCCTCCGCACGACCAGTATGCAATACAAAGTCAACTTTTAAGTAAAGTTTAACCGGATTGAACTCAGAGTTTCTGTTCTCCAAGATTTGTTGCCATAACATGGTTAAACAGGCCAGTCTGCCTCTATTATTTACCCAAAACTATAGGGAGAATAGCTGGATTCATACCTTTCTTAATGCTATGTGAAAATGCAAACAGTCTCGTTCAGGTTTTGAACTCAAGTCACCGTGTTTTTTTCCTACGACGTTAACTATTACACCACAAGCACAAAAAATTGTCATAAAATTCTTAATCATTGTAAATATAAGAGTATTCTGTATCGTTGAAGTTTTTTTACTAGTAAACATCAGATACTTGAGTTATTTATCTTAGATATAAAAAAATCGATGTTGGTTAAACTGATTTAACATTTGATCGGGATATAACTTCCCCTCACCATAGATGTTCATCAAATGTAAAAATGAAAAAAAAAAACCGCCTACGCCTGTCATAATTAAAAAAAAAATCCTATTTTGCTGCCAAAATCTGCAATGTCTGAAGACCGGCTATCTCCAATCATAGTAGTTATCCAGTCGTTAAAAACAGATTTAAGAGTAGTAAATGTTTCTTTCCTTGAAGCCTCACAGTATCCTCCAAAAATAATTAGACCCCTAAAATTTTTCTGCATCTTTTTGGTGATTTTTTTTCTTAGGGAATTGAACGGAAGGGTACCTTTTAAGGTAAGCTCGAGTTCCCATTAAAGTATTTAAATTTTATATTGCATTTATAGTTAACAAAGACGTTTTTCTCTATCTATTCCCACACACGTGTATGGAGAAGTGGTAAAGTTGGTCAATCCGACAAAATGCATCACAGTCACAGCCAATAACTCCTGTCGCCAGGACTCTGATATATATCTATATCTTTTTTTTTCTTTCTCACCTTCTTATGACCCCTCACACTTTTTATTTTTGATTATATATTTCCTCCTAAGTTGAAAATTAGAAAATATCGTCATTCTGATTAAGGCTTTTTTGAAATAAAGACGAAATATCATTTTTTAATCAGTTGTCAGTGTTTCGGTATATCGACTTTTCCACTAATTCTTTCTCACACAATTATATATATATATATATATATATATAGTCATCCACAGACAGACTGTTTCGTTCTATCAGAACTCTTCAGTGTGGCGAGACACGCAGGACGCTCGAAGCCGGGATCGAAACCCGTCCAACTTTACGTTAGACTATGTTTCCGACCACTCGTCCACCAAGCGGACTACGTTGGCTAAGGGAATTTAAGGTATTTTTATTTTTAGAAACAGCAGCAGCAGCCTTTGTTTACATTTTTTATACCCTATCGGCTACCAGAGTGCTCAATTCTTTCGAAGAGCTTTGCTTTACGCTAGCGGCGGCCGGCAATTCCTTCGCCAGAGAGCTCAACCCTCATGGGGGAGTATTCAGTAGCGTCCAAAACTAATGGACAAAATTTTAAAACCTAATATTTGTTAGAAATAACAACTGTGAAAAGCTGAAATTTTGACAACTGGTAGTCGTTATCATCCATAATAACATACTAAAATTTGAATCATTTGCAAAGGATATAAAAAGAATTATAACAATTATTTATTTATTTTCAAATTTGGAACGTCGAAAAGTAAGGGACAAAATTGAGAAAAACAATGTAAACAGTCAAAAAACAATAAAAATACATGTACAATCAATATTTAGTAAATGAGCCCTTACTCTCAATGACAGTTGCACATCTTCGACTACAAGATCGAATCAGTTCTTGACAATCCTCGATACTAATTTTAGACCATTCTTCTTGAAGCTTCACCCACAAATCCTCCGTGTTAGTGGGATTTCTTTCCATAACTTTCACTCCTAAGGTCTTCGAAAGATTTTCTATTGGATTTAAGTCAGGACTTTGCGGTGGCCAATCCATAATTATGAAATCTTGCTCGCTAAGGTAACTCACTCATTACCACCTTTGCTTTGTGACATAGGGCATTATCTTGCATAAAGGTAGCCCTATCGAAACCTGAATTCTGTATGATTGGCACAATATGATCTTGAACAATGTTTTTATAGATCTGCGGGTTTACACGAGTTTGTAACCGGACAAGAGGCGTTGTACCGTGGCGAGAAAACATTCCAAATACCATGACGCTTCCGCCCCCAAACTTGACAGTTTTCTTAGTACACTTTGCACTTAATCTTTCACCAATACGTCTCTTTACATTGTTTTTTCCATCATTTCCAAATAAATTAAACTTGCTTTCATCTCTGAAAAATACTTTTGCCCTATTTTTATATGTCCAAATTACATGCCTGTTTGCAAACTCTAATCTCTTCTTCTTATTCTTCGAACTAACAAGTGGTTTCTTCCTTGGGGTTCGATTAAACAGCCTTATTTCTTGCAGTCGTCTAGAAACAGTCTGTCTTGACACATTAACACATGAGGTACTATTCATAACCCTTTTAATTTCTGTGCAAAACTTAAAACGGTCATTTAATGACATACGCTGCATTATTCAATCTTCTCTTGCCGAAGTTTTGCGGTGTCTGCCGGTTTTAAAAGCACTATTTTGCCAGTATCATTGTAGGATTTAACAACCCTGCCTACAACACTCTTGGAACGTTTCACTTTCTCTGAAATCTCTCTAATGGTGTGCTTTTCCTTGTGTAGCTTCACAATAGCTTGTCTCACAGAGTAATCAAGTTTTTGGCGTTTCGCCATGGTGCCGGCTGATGCAACGTTTACAAATGATTAAGTAAGACTTATTCTTTAGAGGAAATCGAAAAATTTGAATATAGCATACTGTTTACATTGTTTTTCTCAATTTTTTCCCTTACTTTTGGACGATCCTATTTTGAAAAGAAATAAATAATTGTTATAATTCTTTTTCTATCCTTTGCAAATGATTCAAATTTTAGTATGTTATTATGGATGATAACGACTACCAGTTGTCAAAATTTCATACAGGCAAGTTTATTTCCAGCTCTGCTAGATATCTCGTCTTTTTTTTTTTTTTTTTTTTTAAAAAAAACGACTACAAAATATCTGTAGGATTTTAGAATTACCTGAAAATATAAGTATCTACTGATCTTTGCACATTTTATAAGAAATTGGAGGATCTTTTTAGGGAACTAGATCTATGAGAAATTTATACTCGTCAGTACATCCAACGTTTTTAGATCTTCCCTCCTCATTTTCCTGGAATACATAAAATCTTCAACCCAGTAGCCTAGGGTTGTTGAATACACCGACTGCATATCTGCAGAGGAGTGAAATACCCAATCACCATGAATGTCCTGAAAATGATCCTAAACAATCTGGTGTTGAGGCTCCTGCGGTGGAACTTTGAGGAATATGGGGTACCCATTCATTGTCATTGCTTTGAGGTTCAGTCTGTCTCGGAATGGTTGCACCTGATAGAGTCCTATCTATGGATCAAATAGAAATGTTTGGCATTTAAACTGCGAACAAATAAATTACTTATGATTAAGTGAATAGTTAGAAATAGAACTTTTGAGCTTTTAACTATGTGTGTAACATAGGACCGACGTGTTGTGCTGTAAAGAAAGAAGTCCGCAGAAAAAGAAATACTCAAATTCGAAGGTAAGGGAAGAAAATATAGCAGTCGTTTATTATTTACTTAGGGCTATGATCATTGACACTCGAAAAGTTCATTTTAGTTACGTTCTTCTTCTCGGTGGGGACGGCGGTGTGGGCAAGAGCTGATTGTTGACACATGCCTGACAGATAGATCGTAGCAGAGTAGGGTAGGACGGGTCGGGGCCTCGGAACCTTTAACGCACCCGTTTTGACAACTGCCTTCAACTCCCTCAAAATCTCCTGACTTATTTTCTTATATAGAGATTTTGGGGAACAAATCAAAGATCCCCGAATGTTCGATGTCACCAGTAAGACTGTCGTGAAACACGTGACAATTCATCTGTGATTATTTTAAAATCACGTCTAACTTTGCAGGTCTTTCTGCCCGCACGCACTAGTCACGTGACACCTTCACTGATTGACGACAGCGCTCGTCCGTAAAATTACATGTGTAAAGAAATGACTGGTGTTTAATTAAATTGTTAGTGATACATAGCAATACCTGGAACCATTTAACTGTGTGCAAGCGAATTAGTAATGTTGAATGGAATTATTAGTCTTAAATAACTATAATCTAAGTTCTTTAACTGTATGCCTAAATTAAATTATTGGTATTATATAGAAATATTTGGAAACATTTGACTCTGTGCAAATGAATGTATAATGTTGAGTAGAATAATTAGTGTTACTGTGTGCAAACAAGTTATTAATATTCAATTGAAATATTTGTGTTAGATCGCAATAATTGAAACTATCTGCGTAGAAATAATGACTATACTCGTTTGCAAACAAATTAGTTCAAACTCATTTGAAAATGAAATTACCTACCCAATATTCACTCACAAATGATACATGTCTAATTATTTAAGTGTATTGGAACAAATGATGTTAAATTAAATTATTACTGTCACATAGTAATACTTGAAACCATTTAACTGTTTGTAAAATAATGAGCTCGAACTTGTTTAAAAATGTTATCTAGAAAATGTACTTACAATTCATATATATTTAATATATATGTATGTATAAAGAGGATTTGGCGTTAAATAATCTACAAGTGTTGATATGGATAAACCCAAACGAAAATCTTTTTAAGAATCTTTTATTGAGAGTCTAAAATTATCAGAAGATTCCACTTTCGTAAAAGCCGAGTTGTTGAGAATTGAAATTCGTAACAAAAATGCATGACTCACAAAACGGCCGAAAGCTCAGAATGGAAATATCTAATTTAAACACCACCCATATATCCAAATTAAAATACACATTACAGTCTTCATGAAATAACAGCAGATGGAAATATGTCAGGAGAAATAATCTCATTCAAAATTTTTCGGACATCAAACTCAGCAAAGTTGAAACAGAAACCCTTCAAGTTGGTCTTAAATTCGCTACAGGAGTAAATAATCTTCCTATTGATAGACTCAAACTATGGACATAATAATGATTCTGATTTCAACAAGGGATTTTTATAAGAACTACTTGCCGCGACCACTAATGTCAACAAAGATAACCTCGCTTTTCCAAGTAGACACATAGCTACATTAAGAGGTTTGTCCAGGAATAACATCATTATCATCACACTTTCTTATAAAAGGTGGTAGCATTGTCATTATAACAACAAAAATAATGGAATTATTAAATGACAAAAACACATACGAACAGATTTCTCAACAAACCATTAAAAAACAAAGACATTTTCAATACGTCCTATTAAACTAAACCCTTAGGAAGACAAATTCTTGTCTTCATTAATTGATTGTCACGCAACAATCCCAATAATTTATGGTTTTCCATAAACCTGGAATTCCACTACGACCAATTATTTCTGGGAATTGATCTTCTCTCATCCACCCCGCAGCATAACTAGATCTTTGGTCAAAATGTTATCTCCTCTCATAGAGACAATTAGCAATTTGCACATCAAAAACTCAACAAAATCAATAATTTAAACATGAGAAACAAATCTTGAGTCAGTTTCAATATAAGTCTATTATACAATAAAATTTCCGTTAACAAATATATCATACGTTTAGAAATTCATCACGAGAAAACATATTACATTACTTTTACCTCTTCACAAAATAATTGAAATTTACACATTATGCGCGAAACAGTTTTTTTTTCTTTTTTTTTTTTTTTTTTTTTAAGTTATAACGATATTTTTTTATAAACAAAAATCTGGTTTTCCCATTGGTTCGCCTCTTTGTTCCCTGCATGCTTTTTTCCTTGAATTTCTAGTATCTGGTCTCATTAAATTTATAATACCCGAAGATAAACTATTTTCGTTACATAGATAAGATATTACTCGTATATTCATGGAATGATAACAACCAAAATTACGTATAGACTAAACAAATACTCAACCTACAATTGATTTTACTCCTGGATTAGAAAATAACATTGCCTTGCATTTCTTGGACATTTTACTAGTAAATAAAAGTAAATTAGAATTTCAAGTTAATCACAAATAAAAATGACCCTATACATTTTTACTCATAGCGTAACATCAAAATAGCTTATCATAGGTTTTACTTCTGAGTTCTTAGGTTTAGAGTGTTCGCCAATCGCCCGGGAGACCTGGGTTCAATCCCAGGTCGAGTCATACCAAAGACTCAAAAAATGGTACTTGATGCCTCCTTGCTTAACACTCAGCATTATAAGGTACGGATCAAGGGTAAAGTGGAGCAATCCAAGGAAAAGAGGTGGTGCCCTCCCCTACACCTTGGTGTAGTAAGCTATCGAAAAGGGAGCCTTCAGGTCACCCTCGACTACTTTTACTTACTTCTTAGGTTTGGTTTTGTTTGGTTTCTTTGTTTAATGGCATATCAACTCTCCCTGAAGAACAGTAGTGGTACTATTTAACCCATAGCTGGGAGGATAAGGGGTTTCATACCTTTCCCTAGGGTATTTGCCCGAAAGTGAATGTAACAGCATGACTGGAGCACGAACTCACTACGATTCGCAGTCCATCGTTTTAACCATTTCACCACGTGGACCCTCTACTCCGAGTTTTTTGGATATGCACACCAAAATTTATAAACGATGAATTTGACAATATTGAAAATTCCTTCATACAACGTAATCATCCTAAATCCTACAACATGCCAAAATAAATAAAATCTCTCAAAATTTACAAAAATAAATGTTTTCCCGAAATTCAAAACAATAATTTTTCAAGTATATAGATATATCATTTTACCCAACAATTCGACTACTAACATCATTACCAAAAAATATATTTTTAATAAAACTGAAATAAATGAACAACCTTGATAATAAAACAGTTTCTAATTCTCTGATGGCAATTAGGGATTGAATTAATTATAAAAATAACAATACCCACATCAAATCCAGAGCAAGGGTCTATGTAATTTTATGTCTATATTGTAATAAAAATATGGTGGTGAAACTTATAGGATCCACACTTTTTTTTAAATTTTTAGTTAAATTAGCTAAGAAAATGTAAATCAGAATATTCTAAAAAAAAGATTAAAAAAAAAGATCCATACCTCACTTACTTAGAACATTTCTAAGCCAATCAGCAAAGACATAGAGATTAGAACATTCTCGAAAAAACGGATCAAAGATTTTTCATAGAACCAAAAAATAGGCGCTTCAAAAAATAATCTCTTCGATTCTGATAGGTTAGATCAGGTCACAAGTTGCATTTATTTATACGTCCGTACATTTAAACTTTAGTTGACCCGAAATAAAATCTACCCGCGTAAACTTAAAATATCTTATTTCGATCCATTCAAAGAGTATATGAACCCAGAATTTTTAGTTAAAAAAAAGGAGGAGGCGACACACAGGCGGAAAGAGACGACACGAATACGATACACGTGGAAGAAAAAGTCAGACACACTCAAATACATTAATTTGCCAACAGTGGGCTTGAATGACCAATAGATTAAGTGACTTAGACATACTAGAACTCACATATACCCGCACACATACACAAGTGTTTATGTACGATTTGACCCCTCTTTTGCTTTGACATACAAACACACACCTCTATACATAGCAAAATTTATGAACATTGATACCGTTTTATTTATTTATCCTGTTGTGATAAAGTAAAATTGTTTGTTTTTTAACATTCGTGTTTTGGTCAATTTTCTTTCGTCTACACTTGTTCGTACAAATTGTTGTATATTGTGGAACTGGCACTCTGATTTACATCTTAGAGAAATATTACTTCCTCCACAAACTTGCTGTTGTCTTATTAGACGAATTTACGAGCACAAAAGAGATTTTAAAAAGATCAGGCATAAATAATGATTTGGTCAAACATAATTTAGAAACTAATAACAACTTTAATTTCAAAGATTCAAAAATATTAGTTGAGATACATAATAAAAACGCAGGAAAATTGTTTAATCTAGTATCATTTCAAAGTACAATACTATCAGAGACAGGTTTTTTCAATGACTCTCCTTATTTGGTCCAACAGGTGCTGAAAAGTTGCGAAATCCCTTGTCTAAAATAGTTTATATATATTTAGAAAGATAAATAGATTGTCGAATTAAACAGACGGGGATAGAAAGAAGATCAAGACTAATAAAGACCGATAAATATACCATTAAATGTTAATAATAGATATATATGAACGAAATAGTATATACATTTACATAGATAAATATAATAAAGGGTTTTTGATAAATTTTGGAACGCTAGTTATATCACAGAGAATCAAAACAAAGACCCATCAGTTAAAGTGTAATGATTTAAAACTTTCTCGTTCTTTTCCTTTCATTCAGAACGCCCCGATGAAAGTAAAAAAAACGAAACTCTCAACGTCGGCAAATATTTCTACATATAAAATCATTCTATGAAGACCTTGCTTTTTTCATCACTGTACATTCTCTCTCTCTCTCTCTCTCTCTCACACACGCACACATATATACACACAAATATGCTTTATATATATATATATATATATATATATATATATATATATATATATATGTATATATCTCTATATATAGACACACGTATATTTTATATGAATATATGCACACACATACACACACATATATATATATATATACATCTAAACATACATCCCATTATATTATAGCCACCATTTGGCATCTATCTCCAGGTGATCGTTCTTACGGGTATCACCTTCTTATTGCATCGAGGGTAGGGTCAGAATCAATTCTTGTTACCCGAGCCGAGAGACTAGGGCAGTGTCTGTCTTTATCCATTTGTAAACGTGATAGTTCCCTATTTAAACTCAGCTGTCTCTTACATTTTACACTTCTGGGTAGGTGGATAAATAAATCGTCTATATCACTGGCAAACGAATAGAGACATACACATAGACAGGAAGCAAAACATACTACCCTTCTACTTTGAAATAGGAGAATAGCGATAATGAAACAGAAAATAATTGTTTAAAGAAAGTATAAAACAAAGATTAAAACAACAAAAAATGATAGTGACGATGATTGGCTGCAACAAGTTTCTCAGAGGAACCAACCAAATGACAATAGCAATAAGAAAACGAGCGAAGTCGTCTGAGTGCACAGGACGAAGCACTGCCTGATTACCCAAGTGACTGTGGTGCAGAAGGATCAGAAGAGAAACAAGAGAAAACATTTTAATAATTTAAAACTAGAAAGGAACGTTGACTAATTACTGTCATGTCACCAAAACTTATGAAATGGAGAAAAAAAATGGTGGGAACTAAAATTTTAGCCGTAAAATTATATCTACATGCAAAAAAAAAAAAAAATAAAAATAAATAAAGTCTTGATTTAAAAGTATATATGTTATATTTTATTCAAATTTATTAGCACTTTATTTATTTTCTGTTAATGTTTGTTATGTCAACAAACTGTATCTGATGGTGAGGCTCCTGTTTTGAAGATGTTGAGTGTGTGTGGTACGTTGTCATTGCTCATTGGTCCATTGTGACCCACCGTGGCAGTACAGGGTTAGGATCTCATTTAAGACTCAAATAAATCTCTTTATTATTAGCATGGGATTATAATTAGCGAAACCAGATAATTTCGTACAAATACATAAGTATTACTTAACAGAAATACTTTCAGACCATAAAATTGCGTGAAAAGTTTTGGTATTGGATAGGAATGCTTGATATATAACTGTGTATCAAAACCTCTAAAATAACTACACCAAAAGATTAAATGCAAACTCACAAGGAATGCGATTCCTTTACCTGTTGGCGTAAAATAGCCCTAGACGGGTTAACATGTCGTTAAAACCAACAATTCTCTCTCTCTCTCTCTCTCTATATATATATATATATATATATATATGGGGCTATTTTGTAAAAGAAGTTGAATTTGAGGAGAAAATAGTTTTTTTTAGATTTTATTTCAAGAAATTTAAAATCTGCATTGTTCGTATTAGTTGCGGCCAAAAGTTGTTACAATTTCTAAGAAATATTTGTTTTGAGGCTACTAAAATGACGTCAAATCAAATAGTTCTCCAAGCTTGAAAAGAGGTCTGCCATCAGATCATTGGTGGCTGAGAAGTCCAAACTCTTGGAAATTTATTGAAGTATGTATGATATGTACAGAGAAGCATTTTTCAGTAAAAAAAAAGTTTACAAATAGGGTAATTTCTCTTAAAGAAGGTCGATATAGTAATATAGTATCGAAGATGAAAACAGGTCTGGTAGGCCCACAATGGTGAATACTCTCTGAATGAGGAGTTCGGTTAATGGACTCGTTTTGGCTGAGAGAAGAGTTACAATAAAGATCATTTCTGATAAACAACGAATTTCTGAAGATACAGTATACCAAATTATGCATGAAAACAATGGGTTTTCTTGACGTTCGGTTCCCAAAATGCACAAAATCTCGTATCGTAGCAAGAACAGTGGAAACCATCATTCAGGCTGGTTAGAAAGAGCTGCCACATCGTCCTTACAACCCAGGTTTGGTTCCCCTTGATTGCCACTTTTTCGATCCCCTCAAAGAATTTTTGCTTGGAAAAAAGATTTCAAGCAATGATGAAGTGAAAAGTACCATGACTAAATGCTCTGACCAAAGAATTCTAATTTAAAGGAATACGGAAGCTTGTTTTCCAATGGGAAAAATGTGTTTAAATGAATGGGGATTATATTAAGAATTAAGCATTTTGTTTTCCTGAATGAAATGTAAATTATTCCAAAATTCACCTTCTTTATTGCAAGACAATCATATATATATATATATATATATATATATATATATATATATATATATACAAGGGTCATTGAATAAATAAAGGGAATTTTGCTTCAGAAGTTGGCCACTGACTGCACTGTTTACAATCTTTTTAAGGAAATCAATAGTGATAGTTCATTTAATGTCCCAGACGAATGTTTGCATGACCTTCTTTACTGACCCGTGTGCCAGAAACATTTTCTTTATTAGAGAGCCTGTGTTTCCATTCCAGGGACTGTCTTTTTAAATCAGGTTCGTCGTTGTAAACCCGTGTTTAACCCATTTATAAACCAGTTTTTTTTTGTTTTTTTTTAACTAAAAGATCTTTATCCATACATATCACACGTTTTCTATAAATTTTACATGGTTTACACTTTTTAGCATCCAAAAATTTGATGACAAATCTCGGTTAAAGTCTGGAACACTGTTTGATTTGCCACCACTTTGAATAGTTTCAAAAATATTTTGGTGAGATTGAAATAATTTTTACTGTAAAACAATTCCAAACAATGCACAGTTAACATTTATTGAAAAGGTTCTGGGAAAAATTGTTTTAATTCGAAAAAATCCACTTTATTCAATGAATGATTATATATATATATATATATATATATATATATATATATATATATATATATATATATATATATATATACTCATTGGCATAAGGGCTAGTGTGTTCGCCAATGGTCCATGAGCCAGGGTTTCGATCCCAGGTCCTGTCATACCAAAGACTCAAAAAATGGTACCTGATGCTTCCTTGCTTAACAGTCAGCATTATAAGCTATGGATCAAAGGTAAGTGGAACAATACAGGGAGAAAATAGCGCCCCCTACACCTTGGTATAGTAAGTATTGAAAAGGAGTGTTTTGGGTCACTCTCTCGATTACGGTCAGCCAACTTATATATATATATATATATATATAGAGAGAGAGAGAGAGAGGGGGTGCAATGGATAAATTGTCTAAATTACGTAATAATGAAATTAACATTGACACCTCACTTTAGTAGATACATTTACCAATATTAGATGCAAATATCTTGATATCTTGAAATTATATAGATTAAATGTAATTGCCATTGGCTTCAGCTACGACCTTCAGACGACTTTAGAATATTCTCCAAGCCTTTCCAGCGGTCTCCTTGTTTAAATTGGTAAATACAGCTATTATCTTTGCCTTCAGTCAATTTTTGGTGTTGTACAGTTTTGGTGCTCTCTTGATCAACTGTGCCAAATATATAATAATCAAGGGGATTGTAATCTAGGGAATTAGATGGCTAGATAGGGGTGATGTGGTCGCAATAAATTTTCTTACAGCCAACACTGGGTTGTCCGGTTTCTGTGTTAAAGGGCAGACTCCAGTTGCCAGACAAAAAATATTCTAGCAGCCAACCTCTCGATTCAGAGCAGCACTGCATTCTCAAGTCAATTCATGTAGACCCATGTGTTGAGTCTAAGACAATATTGGAAGATAAATTAAGGCATAATGCCACCATTGCTAGTGACTACCACAAACAATATGATGTGGAATAAGTGTTTGGTTTTCATCAATATAACTCTGTCCTCAAATTGACAACCATAGACTGAAAACTTCATATTGTGCTTCCAAGGTGAATGCCAAACTGTACAGTACGTTGTTTCCAAATTTCTTGAGGAGTGAATTGCGTAATGGTGCTTATATACTTACAGACAGTATTCAACTCACGCTAGTTTGCAGCACTGTATACAAAACGCCAAATAAAGCAAATGCGCAAAATTAATAATTTAAAAGAGGAACAATTTACCCATCGTACAAAAAAGGTGCAAAAAAGTCTCCTTTTGCTGATTGTATAATTGGTACAGGCAACCCTAAAAGCATTTCAAGAGCTTCATTGTATACAGTGTTATCATAAAAATGAATAGAAAATGATTTAACAAACTCATCATAGTGAGATTTTTTACAAGAAAAAATCTTTCACTTTAAAGCAATTTTTTGTCCAATTTGAAAATGAATAATTTTGTGGCAGTTTGCATTTGCGCTGGACGACATTTTTCATTATTCAAATTCTTACTATAACAGAGATAAGTATAACATGCTGTTTAGAATCCTACACCTCTTTCTAAATAGAAGCATCGCTATATGCATGGACCACTGTTAGAATTTTATAATTGCTTGTATTATTATACGTTTAAAACGGTATCATCAGGTATCATCTATGATCAAACTCTTAAAACTAAGTTTTGTTTGTGACCGTATATTTTGTAAATTGTGATTAAAGTTAATGATCGTACGATACAATGAAATACAACGGAGTCATTCGGATTGTTCTGAAACCGGTTTCATGTCACTCACGTAAAATGCACGAAGATATGGCAAGCATTAATAGTTTGCAAGAAATCATGTGTATAATTCTGACGGCTTGGTTTTGGTTTGGTTTGATTTCATGGCATATCAATTATGGTAGGTTATTTAATACCAAATCCTTTTTACACATATATATTAAATATATGATTTCGAAACACATTTTGTAGATAACATTTTAAAACAAGTCTGAACTTATTTTTACCACAGTTAATTGGTTTCATTTATTTCTGTCTAATACGAATAATTCTATTCACTAACAATCATTTGTTTGCCCTCAGTTTAATGTTTTCAAAGATTGCTATGTATTACTAACAATTCAATTAAACACCAGTCATTTGTTTACAAACAGTTAAATGATCTAATGGTTCTATTTCTAACAATTCAATTTAACATAAGTCATTTGCTTGAACTCAGTTTAAAAGTCAAACAGATCTATTTGACCCATATATAAGACCCTATCAGGTGCTACCACTTCGGGCCAGTGTGGACCTGGGAGCGATGGCAATTAAGGGCTCCAGCATAACTAAAGCCTCACCTTGAAATTGTTTAATGTCATATCCCTGACACTTGCTATCGAGAGGTCTTACCTCTCTGCAGAGATGCAGTCAGTGTATTTTACAGCCCCAACCGATTGGGCCTATATAATTCTGAGATGAGTGACTACATAGGAACAATGCGTACCGTTAAAAAAACGTGCCGCATTAAGCAAAACTCGGTAAATAACAACAAAATAGGTGTCTATCAAACCAGTTAATTAGCCCTGTTATCAGGGCTTACAATAAGTTCACTGTAACTCCTTCAGAAGGCTAAGACCGCCGCAAAAAGGGGTGTTTTGAGTATGATGCTAAACTGCATCTGATTGTTAGGTGTCAGTACCAGAGCTTTTGAAAAAGCGGAGTGTTCCTTAACTAACATTACAGCAAAGTCCTTTCTTATACGGAGTGCTAGTAACTGTTTGGGTCCTATCTATGGGTAAAATATATCTGTTTGAAAATTATTAGTATTGAATTGGAATACGTAAACCCATCATTGTTTGTAAACAAATGTTGATAGACAAAAAAAAATGGCCGGACATTGTCATGATTGTTGGAGTGTTCGCCAATGGTGCGGCAGGTTTTGGTTTCTTCCGACTCGTTCCTAAATACTATTGGCTGACGACATCAGTGACTCATCACTTCTTGGAAAGGAGTTTGTTTGTTTTGTTTGGTCTATGAGTTGTCGGTTGACTACAATACACTTAAGAAAGGTAGGAAATCCCTAATCTCTATAGTTATGGGTTAATTAGTAATACTACTGTTCGTCTAAAAGATAATTTTGGCTTTAAATAACACACAAAGGTCTTTAAAACCAAAGAAACGAAAGAAACCAAATTGAACCTATACTTCCACTCTCACAAACCATCCAAATATGACGTCAAGACATGTGGAGCACAGCTTGACAAACAAAGACGAACTCATAATTGATGTTCTCTGATAAATTCCTATACATGGGCATACCCGTGTTGGCCGACTAGTAAAAATTTACATACATCAGCTCTTTACGAACACTGGGGACGGTTATCGTGAGATAGTGAAATGAATCCACCCTGTCGGCACGCAATGATAATAATAAGTACTAGTTAAAATTTACAGTTTTCCTTTTCCAAGACTGGTTGCCTTATCAATTCTAAAGAATGCAGTTTTCGCTACTGTTTACTCATAGCTGGGGTTAAAACGGAGAGATTTATATCTTTCCTAAGGGCATTAACACGATGGGAGATACATAATGAGAGAGAGAGAGAGAGAGAGTCAGGAGAATCTGTAATGACTTCAAACAAATTACTGTTGGATTAGAAGCGAGAAGTTAATGTGACAACTACAAGAATTTCTTGCAGTGACTAAATGAACAAAATTCACTTCTGGTGATAAGATTTCCTTGTACCGTTCACTCAATTCTAACGTTAGCGTATTTAAACAATTAGATTTGTTTACGGATATTTATTTAGCAGTTCATTGATGTCAAATAAATAAGTTATAACGAAAGTAGATCTTTCCTCTTCTGCCAGTAACGCTTACACTTGTTCCTAAGCACTGAAAACTCTTTCCATCCCAATTTCAAAAGATAACATGCAAACTGAGTAGAGAAATCGTTGGAAAAAATTTTCAGTTGATATTGCAAGTTTTGGTAGACACACCATGAAAGTCTTCTTTTTAGTGCAAATGGGGAATTTCATTAATCAAGAACTCTTTGAATAACGTTTACATACTTTTTAAAATAAGAAAACAAAAATTCTACCATGAATAATGAATTAAGTAATCAGGGAGGAGCCAGATTTATGTATTGAACGAACTTAAAGATTAACTATAAGATTGAATAAGTTTAAAACTAGGGCCAATGAAAGGAGGGTCCTTAGAGAAAGAAAATGGAGTGGGCAAAATTATTTTAAACATTTACCTAAAAATCCCGAATATATTCACGTTCGTAAATCTTGGAGAAAAGTGGTCCTCTGTATATATCTTCAATGGATCTATCATTGCATTATTCATAATTATAGGAAGGTCGAGGAATTAGAATACACTGATATTATCCGCTGCAGAGGGGTAAACCTCCCTGATAGGGGTTGCATCGATAAAGCTATTTAACATATTTTTATTTACAAAAATAACCGTTTTCTTCTGGATTTTCCAGATTTCTAGAAGATGGATGCATTTTCTGAACCTGTAAGACTATATATGTTCACAATATTGATAGAAAGGTTGGTATTCGATTCCATTTGTATTCTTCTATATATTTTCAGTATTGGCTGAACAATTTTTAATATGTAATCGATTATGTGAATGAACATTTGTTGACGTATTTGATAAATTTTACTGCCGATATAACTACTTGCATAAAAACAATATAAAAATAATTTACAATGCATTTCTCAAGTAAAATCATTTTCAATTCATTTTTACAATAATACTATATACAATGAAGTTCTTGAAATGCTTTTAGGATTGCCTGTATCAATTACATAATCATCAAAATGGATAAAATTTTGGCTCGTTGTGTTTTACAAGCCTTAACAGCTTCAATACGAGTTATAAAAATCAGTAAAATATAATCTAAAATACATTTCTATAATAAAATAAATTACAATGAAACTCTTTAAACGCTTTTAGTTTCAATTGTGTCACTATATGCGTAATCATTAGAGACCAATAAAAATTTTAGTGCGTTTGTTTCATAAACCTTACCCGTGATATTACACGTTACATTAATAGCTTAACAGAAATCTCTTTTCATATTACAGGCTACATAATTTACAATGCGTTTTTTTTTAATAAAGTAACTTTCAATGAATTTTTATAATACAATAATTTTCAATGAAGGTCTTTGAAGGTTTCCCGTAATGTCACAGTCGATCGGAACAATGAAGGTATGGTGGGTTTGTTTATTAAACAATATTATGGGTTATAGAAATAACTAGTATTTAATGAAACAGTCTTCTACAGTGGAAAACAAAAAAAAAATTGAATTATTACTCCGTGTTCGATTTAATCTTTTCTATGTGAAAAAAAATGCTTTTTTTTTCTTAAAAAAAAAGGTTTTATTTAAGTATAATTTTTTTATATTAAATTTGAAAATTATTTTCAATTTTTTTTTCTGACAGGGCTCTAAGAATTTCCATTATTCTGCCAAAACAATTTTTTTCTTTACATCAGATTTAACTTTAGATGATTATTATAAAATCGATTTTGTGGAAAAGGTCTGCCATTCGATGGTATGACTGTGGGAACTGGGGCGTTTGTTTAATGTACGAATGAATTTTACACATGACTAAATTTAAAACCCTTTGCAATATTGAGTCACTGACTTTTATTTTTTCTATCATTCAAAGCTCTGATCTCTTCAGAGGCAAACGATTTCTAGTTATGAATGTCATCTTAACTAAAAGCTCTTTTTGTCATTCAACTTGAAATGTTATTTCAAACATGTTTTGCTTTTAAACTGAAGAAATCACAGCTACACTTACAATTTACTTAAACTATAAATACAAGCAACTAATCATATACTTAAAAAATTGGCACTTCGTCCCCAGATTAAAAAAGACATTCTTATTTTTCTCCAAGGTAAGCACGAAGTTCAATGGTTAATTGATTTTAACGGCATTTCAATACGTCGAGTGTTATTTCATGTCAAGAGGATAAGGTTTCACGCTCATATTTATATTTTGCGTCGTTGCTTCTTAAGATTGATTGATTTGTTTTAAAGGTATGCCAACTCGTCACGGGTTATTTTATGCCTTGAACTTAGGGAACCTTGTGTATTTTACGTTCATATTTACGATGCGATCAAGTACGAATAATTTTAAAGCAGATCCATTTGACCCGTAGATGGGACCTGGGAATAATAGCACTTCTCAGATCTCCACAACCTGGAGCTTCACCAATAGATGCAGTTTAGTGCCATACCTTGGACAACTCTTTTTAGGGTGGTTTTACCTCTTTGTAGGGGACATACTCAGAGTATTCTAAGCCTGGCATTGCAGGGTGATTGTTTCTTAAAAGTTTACTTTTGTACATAGTTATAGATCAAGTTTTCCAATCAAATCTAATACTACTGATTTATACATAATAATAAGTTTTCAAGAAATTATTTCTATTAAATGATAATCATTTGTTTGCACATAGTCATATGGTTTCAAGTAACTAAAAATATTCCTTAGTAAAGAATAATATCTTTGAATAACTATTCTCAGTATAACTTACAGTTGTAAAGAAACAAGTATTCTTATCTAATACAAATAATTTTCAAAAATAATTATTTAACTTATAGATATGAACCAAACATTTACTATCGCTGGGGTTAGAATGGACCTCGGAGTAATGAAAGTCCAGTTGGCTGGAGCTGTAGAATATACTGACTGCATCTCTGCAGAGGGGTATGACGCCCACAACGAGTGTTCTGATATTAGGCAATTCAGTAATAAGGTCGAGTCATACGAAAGACTTAAAAAAAATGTTACTTGATACCTCCTTGCTTAACACTTAGCATTATAAGGTACGTATCAAAGGTAAAGATGGAGCATTGGGGAATGTGGTGTACCACTCCATTGTCATCGCTCCCATGTCTATTCTGGCCTGGAGTGTTAGCATTTGATAGGGTCCTGTCTATGGTTCAAATAGAACTGTTTGATATTTAAACTAAATGACTTATGTTAAAAAGAACTGTGTGATCATTTGATAGTGTATAAATAAATGACTGATATTTAATTGAATTGTTAGTGATGCATGGCAATACTTGGAACCATTTAACTTTGATGACCCATGCTTAACTGAATCGTTAGAAATAGAATTTTGGGATCCTTTAATAATGCGTATCTACAAAATGTGTTTACAAACCATGTATTCGATATATATGTAAAAACAGGAAATGGCGTTAAATAACTAACAATGGTTGATATGCCATAGCCTCCAAAGTAAAGCAAACCAAACTGGAAGTAATGAAGCAGTACTTCACCTTACCCAGAGCTCACAAACTAGAGCCTCAACATCAGATGCAGTTTGGTGTCATAGCCAGAACAACCGTTTTATCCACGCTCTTTTTCATGAAAAGGATGAGATAAACAGCGTAGATAAATAGGAGGGCAGAGTGACTTCTTTTATTTTGGTAACGGCAACCAATCAAGGAGAAGGAAAGCACTTAATTCCAATCTGATCTTTAGTATGACTCGACCTGGGATTGAACCCCGGTCTCCCGGACCATTGGCAAGCACTCTACTCATTAAGCAAATCATATAAATACCTAAATAAATAAATGCATCAGTAAAATATCAGACTAAAAGACTATTACTATTAATTTGGGAGGCACCCACACATGCTTAACAAATATCTTCCGCGCCTTGTCAGCTGCGGCAGTAGAATATGACACCCGCACCACTGCAGAGGGGTAAGACTCCAACTACTAACGAGTGTCATCAATATGACATGAAACTACATCTGATGGAGAGGTTCCAGTCCTGGAGATTTAAAGAACCCTTCATTAGCATTATTCACAGGTCAACTCTGACCCGGAGTGGAAGAACTTGCTAGGATCCCATTTATGGATCAAATAGAACTGTACAAGATTTACTGTACTTGGAAATATTTAAATATGAGCTAACTGATGATTAAAGTTAGAATTATTTGAAACTATTTGTGTTTTGACCCAGTGTGTAGAGTGTTCGCCAATTGTCCCAGGTCGAGTCATACGAAAGACTTTTAAAAGATGGTACTTGATACCACCTTGCTTAACACTTAGCATTATAAGGTACGTATCAAGGGTAAAGTGGAGCAACCTTGGGAAAATAGTAGCACCGTCCCCTACACCTTGGTGTAGTAGCTACTGAAAAGGAAGCCTTCGGGTCACCCTCGACTAAGGTCGCCAACTTTACTTTTAGCAATACTTGAAATCCTTTAAATGTGCGCAAACAAATGAGGTCTGGCTCGTTTAAAAATGGTGTTACCTGCAAATTATTCGATGACAAATCATATCTGTGTGTGTGAATAAACAGAGTTTGGTATTAAGTAAACCACAAGGGTAATATGTCAGAAAACATAAATGCTAAACCTAAATATGTTCCAAATGCTTTATCATGGGAATTTGGGCTGTAAATTGGAATTTTATAGTATTATATTACTGCTGAAAACAAAGTATTTTGATTGCAGCTATATAACACTATACGAGAAAAAAAACATCTAATAGTCCACTTAACTGAAGTCCTTGTGTCGTATATATATTTAACGTCCTTTACACAGCTCAATTTTAACGTCTGCTTGTTATCGAGCTTGGTTGGAAAAGGCTACTGAGACGTCTTTGATATCTGGCATCAATGTATGCGGGCCATGGATTGGTTCGTTTGAAAGGACCAATTAAATCATGTCATTCAAGTCCTTCAGAGAGTGGGGTCGACCAAGGCAGACAACCCACTTACTTTAGATATATTCTTTAATATTATGCCAGTTGTTTACGATAACAGGAATTATAAAATGATCAGTTCAAGATACTTAGCCAGAAAAAGCTTTTATTCTATGAATGGATAAGTTATGTTTACAGTTTATTTTTGTCGCTTCTTTTGTGGCATATCATTTTAAAAAACCACCCTTCTTCTGACGATGATATAAAGTCAAAACTAATTGAGAACAACTGAAATATAACTTTAAAGAAATATTCCTATTTGTTTTATCACTTTATATTGTGATACAACGAAACAGTCTGTCTGTGGATGACAATATATACGCTCCCTCATGGGGGTTAAGCACTCTGGTGAAGGAATTTACGGCTGCCACACGCACAATGCGAAGCTCGTCGAACAAATTGAGCACTCTGGTATCCGGTAAGGTATAAATGTTTACAAACGAAAGCTACTACTTAATGCCTTATAATTCCCGAGCTGACGTGGTTCGCTTGTTGGATGAGCGGTATGATACTAAGTCTTATGTCTAACGTGGGTTTCGATCCAGCTTCAAGCGTCCAACGTGTCTAGCCACACTAAAGAGTTGTGATACAACGAAACAGTCCGTCTGCGGATGACTATATATATATATATATATATATATATTGCACTTTCATCAAAGACGCGACATTTCCACAGTAAATAGTGATCCTCTGATACAAGTGGACAAATTCACCTTTCTTAGAAGCAGGGTCTCATCGACCGAAAATGAGATCAACATGCAACTAGCAAAGGCATGGACAGCTAACGATAAGCGATGTAATCCAGTGGACCCCCTCGCATGTACGAGCAAAGATTGGACGACTAGCGATGGACGAAAGAAACGGGTGGCGAGAGAGAGTCAGGGACATCCATGTTAGCAGCACATGATTATGATATATATACATATACTTGTGGATAACGCTTTTCATTTCCCACAGCATTATCAACAATTACTACAAATTACATACCTCTTAACTTATGACCCTAAGTTAACTTTTGATGCAAAAATTATTCACTGCTCAAATTTTGACAATAAATTTTTATAACATGATTTGTATATTATTCTCATTATTGAGTTTATGATTTTTATAGAAAAACTACACCTTATATCCAATATTTATCTCAGTAACAATCTAATACTGCCCTAATCTCTTAAACTTGAATCATCATGATTCATAATGTATAAAGCACTTCGTCCTTTCAACAGAATAGCTCATTATTTTCTATAAAAATGATTTTTAGTCTGAGACATCAAATTGATAGTGAGCAAAAGGAAATGCCATTATCGTACATTAATGTACTCTGGCTAGTATCCTCATCTTCATTGTTATTATAGTTATGTTGCATTAAAAATATTCAATTATCGGTTCTAACCCAAGAGAGTTGATGCCAAGAGGCGCTCCACTCTTACTCGTTACTATAGAAACTAAGTATTGTTACGAATGGAAGCAGACGAGCGAAATATCAACACTCCTTGCCTGCATCTTGATACCACGTCATCATAAAGCAACTTCGGCTCCGCTCAAGTCCTCAGCTATTGTGTAAACGGCCGCCATGCTGAAGGATGATGTTATCTCTATCTTATAAGAGACTTAATAAATGTTGATATATCATTTATGTAGTTACCTACGCCACCGTCAGTGCAGAATGTGATATAAAGTCAATTTTTAGGCAGAATTTTTCATGTTTGAATTCAGTTTTCTTTTTAGACAGGTTGCTATTTTTATACCGGTCCATTGGCTTTGTAGGTAGAGTGTTCGCCACCGGCCCGGAAGGCCGGGGTTCAATCCCAGGTTGAGTCGTACCAAAGGCTCAAAAATGGTACTTGATACCCCCTTGCTTAACATTCAACCTAATAAGTTACCTACTAAGGGTAAGATGGAGCAATCAAAGGAAAGGAGTAGCGTCTTCCCTACACCACGGTGTAGTAGTCATTGAAAAGAGAGCCTTCAGGTCACCCTCGACTACGGTTGCCAACTTTACTTATATATATATATATATATATATATATGTGTGTGTGTGTGTGTGTGTGTGTATCGTGTATTTCAGCTGAAGATTGTGTTCTTTTCATACACATGAACGATTATGGTAATAAAGCTGACTTGAGGTGTTGAAAATCTATTTTCGGTTTTATTCCACTCTGCTGGCCAGTATTTGAGCACTCTTTGATTTAACAAAAACGTTTTTTATCAATGTTTTCATTTGCACACACACACACACACACACACACACACACACATATATATATATATACGAGGATCATTAAATAAGTTTCCAGAATTTTTCGTGTGGGCACTTTTATTGATAGTACACACATGAAACTGTAGTCCCCTTCCAAGTAATCTCCTCCGGTTGCAATGCACTTGTTGTACCGTTCCACCACCTTCTGAAAGGCCCCATGGAAGTCCTCTTGTGTGAGCGTGTCAATGACCTTCGTCACAGCCGCTTTCCTCTTCTCAGTTGTCTCATAACAAGAGCCTCTGAGCTTAGGGAATAACCAAAAGTCACAAATGGAGCAAGGTCTAGACTATACGGAGGCTGAGGAACTGTCTTGATGCCCATTTTGGTCAAATAGTCTGTGACAAGGATGGAGTTGTGGACTGGTGCATTGTCCTGCTGGAAATGCCACTGACCCGATTTGAAGAGTGCTAACCTCTTGCAACGGAATCTCTTCCTGAACTCCCTTAAAACCTCAACATAGTAGCCCTAACCCTAACCCTTTGGCCAATCAACCGTGGTGTATTGACTTCCTTTCTCCTCCCACACCTCTCATCATCCATCACAGACTCCCTGCCTTCCATGAATCTTTTATGTCTTGTCCGGGTGGAAATGCCACAGACCCGATTTGAAGAGTGCTGGCGTCTTCCGACGGTATCTCTTGCTGAACTCCCTTAAAACCTCAACATAGTAACCCTAACCCTTTGGCCAATCATCTATAGTGTACTAACTCCCTTACTCTTCCCACACCTCTAATCATCCCTCACAGACTCCCTGCCTTCCTTGAATCTCTTTTACCACACAAAAACTGATGCTCGATTCATGCAAGATGGTGGAAAAGAATTTTACTGCATATCGTTTTTTAAAGTGTCCTCACGTCCAGATTGCAATTTTGAAATTCACCAGCTGTGACAATCAGGATTTAGTAGGGTGTATTCTAATTGCTGCTGTAGCTGTTCATTTGAACCGAAAATCATAAAAATTGGTCGGTCATCTCATACGATGTATAGCAATAACATGGTGAATTTTCAAGAGTCTACGACAATTTCAAATGCCTCTACAAAAAAAGTCTGGAACCTTATTGAATGCACCACGTATATATATATATATATATATATATATATATATATATATATATATATATATATGCACATGAGATGATTTAATACGGTCAACCGAAACATAAAAATCAAGGCGCGTTAAAAATAAGATAGAAAAAAAAGAAAGGAAACTATTTGTCGCATCGAATTTTCATTTTTAGCATTCAGACTCAAACAATTTTTCAGATTTGGGACATATTGGTTTTTTATGCTTTTCTACTGGGAGAGAAGTGTCTTATTTACTACTTAAATACAATTCAGAAACGTTTTCAGCCTTTCCAACATGCATGTACACAAGGTATATTTTCCTTGTCTTCATATCATATTAACGTTATGAAATAATCCACACGCCAGGCTGGTTGGCCGTTGATCTGTCCGTCTAGTGAGAACCCCATTATTTCTTCTCACACCTGGCCGAGTGGGCATTTCACAAGTTGAACAAAAATATAAAAACCAACCAAAAACAGAGAGAGGAAAGAAGAAAAGTTTGGTTTGGCTTCTTTGTTTTAATGGCATATCAACTCTTTGTAGGTTATTTAATGCCAATGTAATTCTTGTAGAAGAACTGTAGTTGTACTATTTAACCCATAGCTGGGAGGATAAGGGGGTTCATTCCTTTCCCAGGGGTATTTGCCCGAAAGTGATCGTAATAGCGCGACTGGAATTCGAACTCGCTTACAACGATTCTGCAGTCCATCGCTTTAACCATTACACCACGAGGACATCCCCCAAAGAAGAAAGCATAAAATACGCATTAAGTACAGCAAAACATATGAAGGTGAGGTCTTTGGGGTTTTTCTGGTACTCTGTGAGTATACATATGTGGCTATCGCGATAACTTTGAGAAAAACCTAAATATTGGTTAACCTCTGGTCATCGTCTTCAATGGCAATTCTGACTCCATGTTGCCCTCTGACTGTTCGATTAAACTTATTTTCTTTAAAAATATTTCTTTTTCGTAACAATAGGACTACACATTTTTCAAAAATCGGACCACAGTTCTAAATTTTTTTTATTAACTTGTAAAATAAAAAGTTGTGCATGAAGCGATGGTAGTAAGAAGAAATAAAAGAGAGAGGATGGGTTGATGGGTATTTCACCATGAATCGGTGACGTCAAAAATGGGATGACTATTGTAAAATTGTATTGATTGAGAAAAATTACCACATTCTAGACTCAACCAAAACGGGAACGACTTTATTTTTTGTTCTTATTGATTTCGAGCGGTGTAGAAAGGCGGTAAAAAAAGCTTGAGATACAATATACCAAGTATATCTAAATGAGGGACTTACCATCATACAATGTCATCTTCACAATTGACCATATATTTTTGATCGAATTCAGATCAGGACTTGATGGTGACCATTACATTTTCTTTTCTTCTGTAAATATTTTATGCTCAATGAATTCGCTGGTAAGCTTATATACATGAAAGAAGCATTGTTATCCATTAGTACGCACTTTACTTTGAAGCTGCAAGACAGAGACTTGTACCATGCACAAAGATTCTTGTCCATAAAATCGCAATAGTTAGCACTGTTCAGTTTAACTCATTTATAGATATTGAATGGTCTAATAATAGGCTGGTCGATAATTCCAACCCACATCATCACTCTACCGCCTCCTTGTTGCTTTCTTTTAGCCATAGGAACATATGACTTGGATAAAATTCATCCTTAAGCTCGTCTACTAGGCTCATCAAATGTCACTCGAGATTCACCCGTGAAAATTTTTTTATAAAAGTCAATTTTCATGTATTTTTGGCTCAATTTGACGCTTCGAAATATTTGCTTTGGTTAAAAAAAAGCTGCTGTGGTGAACATTTTTAACAAATCTCTATTCATAAAGTATTCAACACCTTTTTTCCTTCTTGATTCCCTCAATTCCGCCTTTTCAAAGATCTGAGCACAGGTCAAAGATGGTTGTTTCGTTATAACTCGCTTTAGTTTACGTTCATCTCGAAGAAGCGAGTCCTCAAAGCCTTTTCTTTGCTACGAGTTTTAAACGTAGTTATATTTTCAACTAATTCGTTTATCGTTTGATAACCTCTGCAAATCTCCTTTAATATCGGCAAAATGAACATTCCCTTACTCATTAACTTTGTCATGTCCTGTTTTTCAACAGTTGTGAGATCTTTCCCTTTACCAATATTTCAACATACATTACGAACAAGAAAGTAGTTTTTTATTAGATTTCAGAGGACTTAAGCAAATATTAGTTTAGTCTGCATGCTATCTTTAGTCAGTCCATTTTTGTAAATTCCAAACATCTAAAAAACTAACCATTAAAATAGTAGAAGATTTAGTAAAATATTTCGCTAAGGATGGAAATGAACGAGTTTAAATTTTGACAAATATTAGTTCTGAACTTTTTGAGTTATTTAGGTTTATTTGATTTGCATAGTAACTTCTGACAGGCTGTATAATGGATAAAGTAAGGTTAATGTTAGTCTTTAGTGAGTGGATACAAATTGAGGTTTATATTTTGGTTGTGCCAGATGAGTGCTGCACACACTCAAAGAATTTTACTCATAATAAATATTAGATTCACTCAATAATATCATTATAAATCATAATTGGGAAGTTTTTTTCTGGCTCTTGTTATTAAATATTATGGCAGTTGTTCGACTGTTCTAAGACAGGTCTTCAGCAGCCTGTTATCAGCGTCTATCGCTTGGTAGATAGTGGGATGATGAAAAAATAATAGTGCCGTGAGAGTTGGTTGAATAACATTATACAGGAACATTTGTTTTTCTCCTGAGTTACTTGAGATAGAACTTTTTTAATATTAAAACTGCATGCTTATACTAAACTAAATTGTTTGAAATAGAACTATTTTTGACTTTGAATCTGTACTTACGCTAAACTGAATTGTTTGAAATAGAATAGTTTTGACATTTAACTCTATGTAGACAAAAACTATACTTATAATAAACTGAACTGTTTGAATTAGAACTGTTTGACTAAACTTTATGGCTTGAAATATAAATGTTTTTTTACAATTAAAATGTGTACGCACGCTAAACTGAATTGTTTGAAATGGAACTGATTATTTGTATGAAATGGATTTGGCATTAAATAACTTACAAAGGTTGATATGCCAAAAATACAAACAACAAACCAACCAACTTTTTTTGATATTTTGTTAATTTGTAACCCTCCTTGCATTTCTTAAGTACCTAGTCAAATGGCATCACAAGAAATTAATTGAATCCATCAATGAACCCCTCCAAAAAAGACTATTTTTATGTTACTATCTCCTCTACGTCAACTCTTGAAGACTCTCAGATCCTGACTTGCTCCCCATCTACCCACAAACACTAACACAGCCCCTGACGGGTGGGAGTGCGCTTAGCATAACGATTGTTGTCGTTGGAATTCTTGGACAAAGCTTATTGCGTTTTAATTTCGGTAAATGCCCTTCAGAAAAGCATCTCTTCTCCATACTTAACTGTATGTAAATATTTAAGCAAACTGATTTATTTCGTGTTGATTGGACAACCAATCTAGAAGAAGGAAAACTCTTAATTAAAAACCAGCAGTACTATCCTAACAAATTTACCTTGTATCACTACCTTTTCCATTTTAATGAGATTGAATGAATTCAAATCCGAACCATTCCTACTGCCTTTTTCAATGGTGCCCCAACAGCCTGTTTCCATTTCCTGAGCACTCTCTGACAACGATAAACACGGCAAGTTATTAAAATGATATGGGTTTATGTTGTATGTGTATTCGATGTGTTGTTAAACAATTCATAAAATAAAATAAAAAAATTGTATGCCGTTCTTGATATATACTGTTTAATTCCTTTGTGCGAAGGGTTAGGGCAATTTAGGCACAACTGCCTGCACAAGTCAACGTGTTATTGAATTGGAATTTTTGTGTGATACATCAACATTTCCGGGTTCTTGGAGCAGCGGAGAAAAGTGTTATTCTTCGGTCGAGGCTGGTTATAAAACGAGAAAGAGCAGAAAAAAATACGGCAGGGACCTTGGCCGGAAACTCAGCATCCAGGAGTCAAGTAACCAAAATCACTTGTATGATGAGAAAATATAAATTCATATATTTATATTTTATAGTTTTACGCATTTTATTTTTGCCCAGTCACCGAAGGTTACATTATACTGAATATATTCTCTGCAGAGCGATAAGTGTATCCTGTAAATGACCCTAATCTATATCTGATGATGAATATCCCGTTCTAGTGATATGGGGACTGTAGAATCACACCTTCATTACAATTACTCCCAGGTCTACTCTAACCCAGATTGGTAGTAACATTAAGGATTCTTTGTATAAGTTGAATAGATCTATTAGAAAATTATTTGCTTTTGACTGGAATAATCCATGCCATATAACAAAAAAATTGTTGTATCAAAAATGATTAATTGAAATCATATAACTGTGAGCAAGTTATTACTATTAGAGAGGAATACTTAACAAATAACTAAAGATTGTTACTTGAAACAAAATTGCTGCGAGTAAATAAAATTATTATTAAATAGAAGTGGTGTAATGGTTATCGTCGTAGGAAATGAACACAGCGACACGAGTTCAAATCCTGGACAAGACTGATTGCATTTCACATAGCCCTAATACCCTTGGGAAAAGTATGAATCCAATTATTCTCCCTCCAACTATGGGTAAATAGTAGGGCAGACTAGGTTCTTCAGCCTTGGTGAGGCAACTAGTCTAGGAGAAGGAAAACTCTGAATTGAAACCTGTTAAACTCCGCTTAAAAATTGACCATATGTCATATCCTACCCGAGCGGAGGGGTTGGTAAATAAGGAGGTGCCCGTGGTGTAATGGCTATCGTCGTAGGATATGGACACAACGACACGAGTTCAAATCCTGGACTAGGCTAATTGCATTTCACATAGCACTAATACCCTTGGGAAAGGTATGAATCCAATTATTCTCCCTCCAGCTATGGGTAAATAGTAGGGCAGACTAGGTTCTTCAGCCTTGGTAAGGCAACTAGTCCAGGAGAAGGAAAACTCTGAATTAAAACCTGTTAAACTCCGCTTAAAAATTGACCTTGTGTCATATCCTGTCCGAGCGGAGGGGTTGGGTAAATATGAATAGAAGTAAATACTTAAAACCATACGATTATTAGTATTAGGACTACTTGAAACCATACAACTGTGTACGAGTTAGTTGAATTAGTTAGGAATACTTTATGCTGTAAATTAACTGTATTGAGATTTACTTATATCTCTAATTGTTCCGTAAGGATTATAATTAGTTACTAGCAAAAAAATGACGTTAATCAGATATTCATAATTACTTGAAACATTATAATTATTAGTATTAGATGGGAATATTTTATATCATATAACTGTGGGCAAAAGGAAGGTACACAAAAATATAAATATAAATGTATAAAAGTATGTTGTATATTGACCTCCGACCCGGCCGGGTTGTCAAAATAGGAAATGCACCTGTGTAAACAACAGGTGCATCAGGTCGAGGAATATCAGAATATAACCTTGACCGTGGATGGTTTGAATGAGTGCGATTTGTGACGCCCACAAGAAGAAGGTGGATGTCGAACTATTATATAACTCGGTGCACAGGAAGTTCAATCAGTTGGAGTAAAGATGCGGTAGAAAGAACCAGCATCCAGAGAGGCTGGGCCCCCAGGCACCTGGTTGAGCAGCCCAGGAGAACGGGAAAGAAACTCTGTTATGGCCGTAAGAGTGGGGGTCAAAATGCTGCAGTTCTGTTCGGTCTCCAACTCCCTTTCACAGTGAAACCTTTAGTAATCCTTTCGAACCCTTTCAAATAAAGTGAGAGGTATATTTTTCTAAAGAACTGTGTCGCTCGTCTTTATTGTGTCGTCGTTATGATTCTGCATGCATATGTGTTTGTATAGTTGGTCATGGCTATACAACAAGTAAAGTTGGCAACCGTAGTCGAGGAGGGGCCAGAAGGCTCCTTTTTTAAATAGCTACTACACCGAGGTGTAGGGGAGGGCGCTACTCCTTTCTCTGGATTGCTCCACTTTACCCTTGATACGTACCTTATATTACTGAGTGTTAAGCAAGTAGGTATCAAGTACCATGTTTTGAGTCTTTGGTATGACTCAACCTGGGATTGAACCCAGGTCTCCCGGACCATTTACCAACACTTAAGACCCAAAAAATGGTACTTGATTCTGCCTTGCTTAACACTCAGCGTTATAAGGTAAGGATCAAGGGTAAAGTGGAGCAATCCAGAGAAAGAAGTAGCGTCCTCCCCTAGTAGTAGCGATTGAAAAGGGATCCTTTGGGTCCCCCTCAACTTAGGTCGCCAACTTTACTTATAAATGTATCATAATCATCATCATGTCGTGCCGCCAGCGCGGATATGCCTGACCCTCTCTTGCCATTTCTCCCTATCATTCATCGCCTCCGGCAGGTCTTCAGGGTTACATCCTGTGTCCTCACATAGTTGCTGTATGTAAGTTCGTGCTGGTCGTCCTACTTTTGCACATCCATAAGTGGGGGTCCACAGGAGTACATCGCTTATGAGCTCGTCCTTGCTTCTCCAGCAGTGTCCCGCGTGTCTGGTTCGTCTAACTTGTATAGTTTTCGTGATGGGGGGCAAGTGTCCGTATAGTTGAAGTCTCGTGGGGTGTTGTCGCCAGGACTTGTTTAATACTGCTCTCAACATTCTTGTGTAATTTCCGTCTAGTTTCCTCTCCAGCCGCTTCATTAGCGTCCATGTGGTGCATCCATATAGTAGTATCGACACAACCGCTGCCTGGAAGAAACTGCGTTTCATTTTATCCGTTAGGTCCGACTTCCATATGATCGAGAGCCTATCGATAGCTGTCCATGCCTTCGTCAGTCGTGTGTCGATGTCTTTTTCGGTTGATGAGACGCTACTTCCTAGGTAGGAGAATTTGTCTACTAGTTTCAGAGAGGCTCTGTCTAGTGTGGCAATGTTGCCCGTTTGGTTGTAACACATATATTCAGTTTTGTTTGCATTGACATGGAGGCCAATGCCAGCTGCGGCTCGTTCCAGACTATGCAGTAGTGTCTCTGCTTGATTAGGCGTATTCGCTAGTAACGCCAAGTCATCAGCGTAGTCGGCGTCCGTGATTGTTTTTGCAGGGTACTTTTTGCTTCTTCTCTTTGTCAGCTCGAAGCCATTTTCTCTGATTTTGTCGATCGAAGTCCTAAGCAGATAGTCTAGACAGATGATAAAGAGGTACGGGGCCAGTGTGTCTCCTTGCAGTACTCCTGCAACAATGTCGAAGTATTCCGTGTCTCCATCTGGTGAACGTACTTTCACTTTGGTGTTTCTGTAGAGTATCATTATCGCTGCTACGGTTTCTTTTGGTAGGCCGTATGCTAGTAGGATTTGCTCCATCTTCCCTCTGTGTATGGAATCGAAGGCCTTGGTAAAGTCGACAAATAGTAATGTCGCCTGTAAGTTTTTTGCCCGAACGCCTTCCAGGATTCTACGGATGGTCAGTATTTGTGAGGTTAAACGCAAATACTTAAAATCTTGGTATAAAATAACCGGAGACAGGTTGATATGCCATTAAAATTAATGAATTTTATTCTATGATTTTTATCTTTCATTTTTTTTTTCAATGCCATCAGAAGAAATAAAGTGTTTCATCTTACGCATATTTTGCTTCTTTTTTTTTCATACTACTGAGTTTGTTGTCCCACTTCAGGAAATACGCACCGAGTAGGTCAAAAACATCATCTGAGCTCCAAATGAATCAACAAAACAAGTCTATTGCAACCTGAAACGTTAATATGACTGTTCTAACCAAATTCATAACTTCTTTCAATATTCACACTAATAAAATTACGAAACTTTTATAATAAGATGGAAAATCATGAAAGGAATAAAATAACCTTGGTTTTATAACTTGATTAAACTAGTGTTGTTCAAATAATTTTTATTGGATCAGCGCAAATAAATTGATTTGCTGTGAAACGATTGGCTTGCTTTCATCAGGTCAAACAAATCAGCCAATCAATCAGTTTCTGAAGGTCACGTGTCATTCATTAGATGCAATTTCTCGTCTTTCGGCCAATCGTAGATTACCTCATCGCTTTGCCAGCACCAATTTACAAACATCGCTTCAAAAAAAGAAAGAGAGAAAAAACTTAGGAATATAAAAAAAGAAGAAAAGAATGAAAGCCCAATACATTAAATCTTCAATTAGATTATCGGTCCGATATTATTGGCGCTATTATCACGGCAACTTCTTTTTTTTTTCTAGAAACCTTATAAAAACTTACACAGCTAATGACAATTACAATAAAAGAAATAGAAAGCAGCAATTAATTGGTAATTACCAGTTTCGTGTAACTCGGTGGCCAAAATTAAGAATCTATTTAAATATTTTTTTTTCAAATATAGAAAAAGGTGGGACATTTTTGTTTTTAGTTCAACTAAAGGTGTGAAAATGGTAGAAATATTTGTCGGATATTTTCGTGTTTAACGATGATATTATAGGAGAGGATACTGAAAAGTTCTTGGTTCAACCAAACCACCCTGTCGATAGAGCTTAGAAAACGCCGACTGGCGAGTGTAAGTCCCCAACAAAGTGTCCTTATTTAATGGCGTATCAACCCTTGTGGGTCATTTAATGCGAAAGCCATCTTTCTAGAAGAACAGCAGTAATGTTATTTAACCCATAGATGGGATGATAAAGTGGTTCATACATTTCCCAAGGGTTTTTGTCCGAAAGTGAACGTAATAACGTGACTGGAGTTCGAACTTCCTTACTACGATTCCGCACTCTTGTGTTATTTTATGCCGACGACGTTTCTATTTTATTCGTTCTTTGTGGGGACTGGATGTTACTTGTGTGGTTATTTGTATATTATCTCAGGTGATACTTATGTTGGTAATTGAATATTCGGCATAGTTTCATGAGTTCGATTGTTGCTATCAGGTGAAATCAGCATTTCTAATGAGGGTGTGTGTGTGTGTGTGTGTGTGTGTGTGCGTGTGTGTGTGTGTGTGTAGGTGAGGTTTTGGTTAATGGACTTATATCTTTGGTTGATGGTCTTTTTCTTCAGGAGGTTTATCATATTATTTGGATCAATTGTTTCAACTAGTTTCCTTATATATATATATATATATATATATATATATATATATATATAATTTTCCTCATTTTGGACAAGACAATTGCATTTTATCAAAATGTGATTCCGTCTTTATGATGTTCAGCATGGACATTTTGTTGGTTGTTTTTGTTTTACTCTGGAATAGTGAGTTAGTTTGGTCTGGCCTATGCGTAGCTAAGTCAGGGTGGTCTCTTCTCTTCTGATATTACTGGTGTTGGGTTTTCTTTCTTTTGATATGGGGATTCCTGGTTATGGCACTTCGTGGGGTATGGGTGTCCTTCGTGGGATATTGTGTGGTTATTTGACGGTGAGGCTTCAGTTCTGAAGATCTGGTGAGTGTGTTGTATACCTTCACTGCTACCATTTTACGGAACGCTACAGGACTCAGACTTTCCTTAAGGTCTATACACACAGGCCCATGGCGTATTGGTAGAGGCTATGCTGCTTCACAGTTTATATACCCAAATTTTTACTTTAAAAAATTTGGCTCTAAACGTTTTGATCATGAATTTCATGAGAAACCTTTATACCAAGATTTTTTGTTTAAGTAATTGATTTTGTTTGTTTTGGTTTTGGTTTCTTTGTTTAAGGACATATCAACCTTCGTGGGTTATTTAACGTCAACGCTCATCCTTCTAGAAGAAAAGAAGTGGTACAATTTAACCCAATGATGGAAGGATAAGGGGGGTACATACCTTTCCCAAGTAAAGGATTAGGGGGGTTCATACCTTTCCCAAGTGAAGGATGAGGGGGTTTATACCTTTCCCAAAGGTATTTGTCCTAAAGTGAACGTAATAGCGAGACTGGAGTTCGAACTCGTTTACTACGATTCCTCTGCCCATCGCTTTAACCATTACACCTCTAGGACACCCCCATTTTGTTTGTTGTTGGTAATAAAGGAACTATATATGTCTTCAGAGTTTTAACCCTTTTCCCAATTTACTACGACTACAAAAAAGTCTATCACAAAGACTGTACATTATATAGAGTAGTCTCAATTGAATATTGTATCAATGTGTTAGAGAAATTGCAAAATTGGATATTTTTATTGGTGGGAAAATAACAGAAAGACACTTACTCTGTAACAAGTGTAAGTGAGAAGAATGTGGATTCGTGGTTCACAAGATAAAGCAATGACAGAAGAACACTTAATGGCTTTCTGATTATATTGTCAGTGAATGGAGCTAATGGAATGGTTTTAATTATTATAAAGTAATGGCCTTCTGAGATAAGCAGTTAGCAAACGCATTTAAGTGCAGTAACTGTCAGCCAGCTACAATTTGTCAACACTGAATGTAATACCATATTTGGAGTGTCAATGGTAGACAAAGTACTAACTTCAATGGCCTGGGTTATCTCATTCCTTAAAATGGGAGTCAGTCTCTGCATTAAAAGAACAGTGTATTACTATCAGAATACCAGGTATGACCAAAAGGTTAGGATGAGTCCTACTCTTCTAGAATAAAATATAGAACTCCAATGCCAAATCCATCTTTGTAAAAGATATTTGTATTATTCAATCCATTGTTGCAGAGGAATAAGTGGGTTCATACCTTGTCCAAACATCACCATAATAACATGACTAAAGTTTAAACTCGCTTACAAAAATGTCACAGTCTGGCATGTTAACCATAAGGCAACAGAGAACCCACCGGAAGTTCTTTGGATTGTTTGGTTTGGCTTGGACTTATCAATCATTGTAGATTATTTGATGCCAGATCTGGTTTATACAAATATATTAGATATATATGATTTGTAAACATAAGTCCACAAAGTTAGATGGTTCCAAGTATTGCTATGAATCACTAACAATTCAATTAAACATCAGTGATTTGCTAACACAGTTAAATGATCCAACAGTTTTATTTCAAACAATTCAATTCCTGTTAGAAAGAATAAGATTATCTTTATACAAATCAGCACTTCTACCGAGTATTAAGTGTAATATCTGTACCGCTAGAAATTGTACAGTTATTTTGAAATTTATAAAAATTCAAATTCTAAATTAATTAACTTATTATTATTCTAATATATTCATAAAGTTTCAGATGTACAACATTGGGTTGAAAGATTAAAGATACAGTAAAAACCAAAAACAAAAAAAAACAAAAAACTAAAAAAAACAAAAAACAAAAAAATGCACACAAAGAAAGATAGGATTGTATATATACAAATCAGCATTTCTGCATAGGATTAGAGGGTAGTAACTGTACCAGTGGAAGTTCTCTAGTTATTCTAAAAGATATAAGAATAAAAAAATTAAACTGGGAATTTATAGAATTATCATATTTACCCAACCCCTCCGCTCGGGTAGGATATGACACAAGGTCAATTTTTAAGCAGAGTTTAACAGGTTTCAATTCAGAGTTTTCCTTCTCCTAGACTAGTTGCCTCATCAAGGCTGAAGAACCTAGTCTGCCCTACTATTTACCCATAGCTGGAGGGAGAATAATTGGATTCATACCTTTCCCAAGGGTATTAGTGCTATACGAAATGCAATTAGTCTTGTCCAGGATTTGAACTCGTGTCGCCATGTCCATTTCTTACGACGATAACCATTACACCACGGGCACCTCCTTAATTTATAGAATTATAGTTACTTTGATATACAGTTTCAGATTCAAGAGGTGCTTGTGGTGTAACAATTAATATTGTATGAAAAGAAACAGAATGACATGAGTTCAGATCTTTGACGAGGCTTTTTGCATTCCACACAGAGCTCATACCCTCAGAACAGAATGAATCCAACAATTTTTCCTCCAGCCATAGGTTAATTGTAGGGCAGACTGGTCTTTAACCTAGGTATGGCAACCAGTCTAGAAAAAAGAAAACTCTGAATTTAAACCTGTTAAACCACTTAAAAACCGATCGTATCACATCTTGCTTATAGCAGAAGGGTTGGATAAATACACCCAGTTTCAGATTAACAAAATTTGGATAAAAGCCAACATAAAAAAAAGACAATATTATTTACATACAAATCAGTGCTAATTCTGAGGATCAGAGTGTAGTATCTGTACATGTGGAAATCCAACAGTTATTTTAAACTCCATAAAATATGAAAGTAAAAATGAATGAACTTTTTATGAAAATTCTAAATTATCTAAATCATAGTTATTTTAGACTTTCAAATTTAGAAAATATGGACCAAAGAGTGAATTAAAATAGAGAAAATAGAAAAAGCAAAACACAAAAGAAACAAACTGAATTATTATAAACAATAGAATTTTGGACACATGTTTATTTATACATTAAAAAGATTCATATAAGTCTATAGGTTTGTATTTACTTGCAGACCATTGCCACTTTGCAAGATGCAACACAAGGTATATTTTTAAGTGCTGGTTTGAAATTTGAGTTTTCCTTCTCTTAGACTGGTTGCCATATCAGTGATAAACAACCCATTCAGTTTTAGTATTTACCCATAGCTGAAACATGGAAGATATGGATGCTTGCCTTTACCAAAGAAAGTAAAATGCTATCAGTATCGTCCATGATTGGAATATGTCTTGCTGCGTCCCTTTCCTTTGATGATAAACATTTGCCACAATATGTATTTGGCAAACTTTCATGTTGTAGGCAGGGTGCCCAACCAAAGCTAAAGCCTGTCCTACTATGTATCCATAACAGGAGAGAAAGATGGATTCATGCCTTTTCTAAGAGTATTAGCCTGAAATAAAATGCAAACAGCCTCATCCAAGATTTGAATGTGGGTTGCAGAATCAATTTACAGTCACTAAAAGCTGTCCACAAGCACCTTCTTATATGTCTGTGTGTGTTCATGTGTTTAGAATAAATGATATGCTACCATAACAACAGAATTTTAAATTACTTTGTTGTTTGCCCAGACTGTCTAAATTATATATATATGTGTGTGTGTGTGTGTGTGTGCGTGTGTGTGTGTGTGTGTGTGTGACATTGTTTTTTTTTTTTATTTATACATATAAGTAGATTAAAATATACTCGTGTATTGCTTTTGAGAACTGTATAGAGAGGAATTTAGTTTTGGCACATGCCATAAAAATGCTAATAGCTATAATATAATCAAAATCATAAGATGGACATCAAAGATAGAGACACATTCTGAGGTGTGAAAAGAAGGCATTAAAATACATTGCAAGAAAAGAGTAAATGATGTCTGAAATTGAGTCATTACCATTATTCCAAAAGTTCTTTGGACAAGAATTTTTATCCTTGCTTTTTTTTATCACTATACTTTGCTCAGAGGGCAGAAAGCAACAAGGATGAGAATATTACTTCAAAGAAATCTTGGATAATGGTGATGATTCCTCTCAGAATTTTACATCATATTTATTAAATCAGTAATAATCAGAAGAATAAAAAAATGTCTTGCCTATCCGAAGAAAGTGAATACATCGTGATAAAAAATAGCCAAAACTAGAATCTTAGTCTAAATAACTTGTGGAATAAAAGAACCTCGGTAGTACTAGTAGCCTAAATGTTAAAAGCATGGTAAATGAAATCAGAAATCTGAGTTCAATCTCAAGCAGGAGCAGTTTGCAATTTTTTTGCTTGAGTTGAAAAAAGAGTGATAGCATTTTTTCTCCATTACTTCAGAAAGGCAGTTGGAACACTTCTAAAATGGTTGGCTTTATGGCATATAACCTTATGGGTTATTTAAAGCTAAAGGCTGATAAAAAAATATATATACAATTATATGATTTCAAGAAACAATTCATATTTAATGATAATCATTTGTTTGCACACAGTTATATGGAGATCAAGTATTCCTATCTAATCCAGATAAGTAGTATACAGTTATATAGTTTTATCTAATACTAATAATTTTAAATCATATCTACTTGACCCATACATGGTATCATAACAGGTACTACCACACTGGGCCAGAGTGGACTATGGACAATAGCAATGAAGGTATACTTTAGCTTCATGACTGGGTGTAGTTCAGTGTCATTGACAGGTTACTTCCTCTATAATGATAATCCTTTGTAAACAATTCTAGCTTCAATTAACTATTCTTAATACAAAAATTTGCATGCAATTAAATTGTTTAGAGCATTCCTATTTTACATAAATAATTTGATTTAATTATGATAATTTGTTTGAACACATTTACAAGGGTTGTTTGAAAAGTTCTAAGTCCCACCAAGGAAAATGATTTGGTTGGGTCTGGTTTTGTAGATTATTTAATGTCAAATTCTTTTTATACATATATATTAAATATATGATTTCTTAACCCATTTTGTAGAAAACATTTTTAAGTGAGTCTGAGCTCATTTTTTTTACACAGTTAAATGATTTCACTTATTTCTATCTAAATCAAATAATTCTATTTACTTTTAATGATTTGTTTGCACACAGTTAAATGTTTTCAAGTACTGCTACTTAATGCTAACATTTTAATAAAACATCAGTTATTTGTTCACATACATTTAAATTATCCAACTGTTCTATTTTAAACAATTCAGTTTAGTATAATTCATTTGCTTGTACTTAGTTTAAATGTCAAATAGTTTTATTTGACCCATAGATAGGACTCGATCAGGTACTACCACTCCAGGCCAGAGTAAAACTGGAAGCAATGGCAATGAAGGGGTTCTCTGCTTTCCCCAAAGCTTCAGCATTACAAGTGCTTCACCATCAGATTGCTTAGTGTAATATCCAGAACACTCATTAGAGGAGTCGTGCTCCTCTTCAGAGATGCAGTCAGTATATTCTACAGCCCTGGCTGACAGGACTCTCACCAAGGAAGAAGAACCATAGCTGAACATGTTAGTTGAGGTAATCCTGAACCATTTCTTATAAAAGTAGACAAAGTAATTCAGAGTTCTGTCTTAATTTCTGTGCCTATGTGGTTCATATAAAGGTTAGTGGTGTATGACAAATTGAAAATCTGTATAATATTTAAAACTTTTTGAATGACCCTTGTACATGGTTTCACATATTCTATCCCATACTAATAATTTTCAAAGAGATCTATTTTGTTGATAGATAATAGGAACTACCACTCCAGTTTAGAATGGAACTGAGAGTATTGGCAATGAAGAAGTGCTCTACCCTCCTGATATCTCCAAAACAGGAACCTCACTACCAGATACAATTTAGTGACATAACCGGGATGCTCCTTTTTTCTAGAGGTGGTCGTACACCTCTCGACAGGTTACAGTCAGCATATTCTAAGCCCCATTGACAGAGCTGTTTATCTATTTATTAGTTTCTTGGTGTACTTTGGGAAAAATTAGCCACCTTTGCCATCTATTAAATCTGAAGTATTTGGCATTTTATCAGAAAATTTCACTGCAAAAAATGTCAATATCAGTTGGCCAAAAGAATTTAAGCTAAGTAAATGACTATAATCAACTTGTACAATAGAATTTATGCCCATTTGATTTGAGGGCTAAGTATTTATTTTCGTTATTTTTTGCTTCCATCTGTCTGGCTTTCAGATTTGTTTTCTGGCCTGTCAGATCAAACATCTTTAAAAGAAATCAATTTGTAATAATCTAACAGTCATATATAATCTTCATACTTATTTTTTTTACATTTTTTAAAACAAAAATATGCCTGAATTTTAAAAAATGCCAAGGATAAGATAATTTTATTAAATCAAGTATAAAACATAACTTTCATTTATCAATAATAAAAAGCTATTATTTACAAATTGCCATGCAATATTAATCTATATATAACTAAAATTTATTTTAGCATATTTATGCATGCATTTAGCTGAAAACTAGTAAAACAGCACATTACAGTAAAATTTTTATTTGTGAAAAGTATTGAAATACTCTAAGTGAATAAAGCAATTTCCTGTCCAAATGGCAAGTGAATAATTTTGTGGGTTTTGTGCCAAACTTAAATTTTAATCATCAAAATTCTTAATATCAAAGTGATAACAATGAATGATAATTTGAATTATTAACTCTCTAGAGAGAGAATAAAGAATGATCTCTTTTAGAGAATGGGTTTGTCTGTTAGAGGTGCCTCATGGGGTGTCACGTGACAGTCCCAGAAACACATTCTTGATCTCTTTTTGCCTGTGTTCTTTGAACTGTAGAGATATTTGGAAACCTGACAATAAATTTTTGTTTTTGTGCCAAAAGTTTATGGTCAGGCACCAGATTCAAAATCTGCTACTGACCTTATGATTTCGATGGAATGATTCCGATAAAAGTTATACTGTGTAAGATAAAGGAAGAGATTAAACAATAATCCATCTACAATCAAACCTATCATAAATATATGAGGATTATGTTTGTAATAACTATGCAGAAGAATTATCATTTTATTACTTTTTACTTTGGTCATCTGTTATGTGCTTCAGTTATTCAAGCTAACTAAAATATCTTGTAATCTACTTAAATCCCAAGTGAGAACAGAGTTATAAATAAATGCAGTGCAACATTATCTTCACTTCAGCCCAGGGGTCTCTAGCACACGGACCACATGCAGCTTTTCAATAGCATGCAGTAAAACAATTTTGATAACTAATGTTTTCCTAAAACTTGGTAATTTGTCCCTTGCCCCGATCCATTTTTCTCTGCAGAGAAGGATAGAATGTACTTCAATAATTCAGTCACTTCCTCCTCAAGATCAAAAGCTGAAAAAGTTGAAATAATCCACTTTTATATACATAAAAAAAAGTTCTCATAAGTAATGTATATTGGCTTGTTTCAAAGATCTATTGCAGTTGATGAGTGACTGAGACAATAGAAAATTAACTCACACAACAGAACATGATGATTTGTTTTTTGTTTCATAATGTGAGAAGAGGTATATTTGACAACTCATACTGGTATGGAGGGAGTACTTGATGACAGACAATGCATTCAAAAGAATGAGGAAATTTGTTGTTTATTTTTCCATAACATAAGAAGAAATAGATTTGTCAACTAGTATTGGCATGGAGAAGGTGTACCAGAGATGACAGACAACACACAAAAATACAGAATCATAGAATATATTTGAGAGCAGATTGTTAAATAAACAGAAATTTAATCTGATTTTCCTTTAAATGTGATGAAAATATGGTTTTCATATTTATGGTACAATTTATTGCAATTTACCCATGAAATACATTAAAATGAAAAAATAAGCAAGATAAAACCCTAAAAAATGAAATTTATCAAAAATTTAAAAAAAAGAGAATTTACAAAAGTTTAAATGGAATAAAGGAAAATTTGTTACCCCAAATTTTGTACTTATTCACAAATCCCACTCTCATGAACTTATTCATTTTGACGAAAGAAAAAAATAGTTTATCAGTTGTACTACAATTGAACATTATAATTAGTGGAAATCATGCCACTGTTATGGTTTATAAAATGGCGATTGGCGAGTGTTCTAAAAATAGAAAAATGTAGACACACTGATGCCAAGAATTCAAAATTGGGCAGCAAAAATAAGGAACCGTTTCTTTAGTAGGAGGAGATTAAGTAAAGGAGTAGGAGTAGGAGTTAGGGACAGTAGTTTGTGTAGAAGACGTTCGAAAAATGACCCGCGAGGAAAGAAGTTAGTTCACTACTAGAGTCTATGAGGGACAAGTGAGTTGACTACTAGAATCTGCAGTGAACAGAACTCAGTGATTTCCGCTCCTGTATCCACAAAATTTAAGAGGTTACAAAAAACCTTAATTACAGCTTGATGTAAAAACCTGATTTTCTCGCACCAAAATAAAACATCATTAATTCAAAGTTTGTGTTTTCTTCTAATAATAATAATAACAAAGAAATACAACACCACTATTCATCTCACTTTTGGTTAACAGTGCCTCTTTTCTAGGATCTAATGACTCTTTTGATTTAATGATCGATTGATTTTTTATGACAAGTCAACTCTACTAGGGTTATTTTATGTTTAGAGTTTATAGAATCATATTTTTCTTGTTCCTTAAGAGTTTTTTTTTCCCCTTAGTTCTATCAAATACAAATTGTTCTTAAATGAATCTCTTTGACCCATAGATGAGATCTTATCAGACAGTACCTCTGTGTTAGAGATGGCCTGGGAGTAATAATAATGAGGGTGTACTCTAAGCTCCCAAAACTCAAGATCTGAAGCCTTACCATGGGATTTAATTTAGTGTCATACACAAGACAACCCTTTTTGTGGCAATCTTATCCCTCTGCAGAGAATACAGTCAGTATTTTTTAAGCCTCACCAAAAGGACACAAGCCATTTAGAGTCCTTGACTTTGAGAAACCCCTGATTTAGCTTTAAGATCTCAATTCTCAAAAGCACTTTCATGATCTTAAATGCTTCAATCTTTTCAGCCTTGATTTATACTTAAAATTCAGTAAAAATCATTTTGCTATTTTTATCAAATGTGTTGGTGGCTCAGTTAATGAAATGCCATCAGTTAAGTCCATTGAGAAACAGTAAAAGAATAACATAAAGGAGTTAAACATTGTACAACAAAGGCACACATTCTGTAACTAGATGGAATTTAATTACAGCTTTTAAATTGTTATAATTTATAATTTCAAAGTATTGATTTTGTTGTATTTCCATGGCTTAATTTAAATGCTTGATTAACTTTTCACTTCACTGATTCACATATTTTAATTTCCCTCTACAGACATGATTTAAAGACTGTCACTTATTCCATTCAATTAGATGTTTAAAAATAAACACCATTAATTCAAATAAGAGAAGACCGACTCAAAGTTTTCAGAAACTATGGGGACATAATGAAATCAGCTTTTATTTACTTACAGTGAAAGTAATTGGCACATTTTATATTAATGTTTTGTCAAATCTATGTTATTTTCTAAACTTTTACTCCTTTTTATATTGATTGTACACATTTACCCAATTTGACTGCCATGATAGGATGTGTTACAAAAAGGGACACCTGTAAAACCTGATTTTTATAAAACAGAAATTCTCTATTATTTTACTTGTCAAATCTACTTCTACAGCTTCAATATAAAGACATAACATTTCAGTATTGACAACATTATGCATTAAAAAAAGAAACAAATTTGTTTTTGTTTTTAATTAAGTATTTACCCAACCTGTCAGCCATTTGCTGGATGTGACACAAAGTCAATTTTTAAGAAAAGGACATTTTTTAAAATTCAGAGTTTTCCCTCTCTGAGACTGGTTTCCTAACCAAAGCAAAAGAACCCAGTCACCCCTACTATTTATCCCTAGCTGGTGTGTGGGTAGGAGAACAGATGGATTCATGCCTTTTCTAAGAGCATTAAAATGAAGTGAAATACAAATGCCCTTGTCCAGAATTTGAACTCAGATCTCTGATTCTATTTCTTACAATGATAACCATTGGGCCAAGTACACCTCATTATTATTTGAATGCATCTTATGGTTTTCTTGGAAGTACTAACACTAACTTTTAGTCAGTTTGAATGAGAGCACATAACCTCACTATTGTTTATTTTGTTATACATGTTACACATTTTCTATATCAGAGGCTATAAAAAGTCAATAATAAAAAAAATATTTAAAATTTCCTATTCAGTGACTATGTATGTTAATATGTTATTTGTTAATCATGTGTTATGATAAAATAATGATTTTTTTATGTCATACCCAAGAGCATTTGTGCAAACTAAATACAGTCTCAAGCAGGATTTGAACTCGGGTCTCTGATTTCATTTCCTCTGATAATAACTATTATGCTTAGCATGCCTTCTAAAAAAACATCTTAGCATAGGTAAGGTTTGGCACTTGGGCAAAAGTTTGGAGCATCTATTGAGGGTCAAAGTCTTGTAGCAGCCACAGATCTATTTCCTTTCACGAATCAATGCCCCTGTTAAGAGAGTCGGTCACTCACTGACCAATCAACTGGCAGAGCGCATTAATTCCTTCTCCCTCTCAGGAACTATTTTTTCTGGTCCCTTTTTGTAGAACGGACAAGGTCAGAGAGCCCAGAGCTAGCAGAAGAAACACATCTCTCTCAAATGACTGCCACTGATTCCACTTGGAACCCTTCGCTCACTGCTAGCTTTAAACACGCTTCCTACGAACCAAGGACCAACATACAGACCAGCGACGTAAAAAAGAGATACTTTCTCACTCTCACTCCTTCACGCCTGCTACTATAATAGACCTTACTTTGTTGTGTTGTTAAAAGAAGTTTGTTATTCATTTGTGTTGCCTAAAATATATAGTGTTAGAGAAATTAACAATTTCCCCAAACACTAAAGTCTCTATATAGAAGAAATGAATCTGCAAGAATAGTTTGTTGATTATTTTTTAAATTTTATTTTGGTTGTATTCAGTTCAGATGATTTGTTCAATAGTCTTCAAGCAAAGAGAAATATCTTCATTATTATCATCAATTTCTACTCGTATTTTCCTTCCCTTATTTCATTTTAGTTGCTCTTTATTGCAACTCAATTGGTTTGGTTTCTTTGTTTTAATGATGAATAAAAGTTTGTGGGTTATTCAATGCCAAAGCTATTCTTTGTGGTTCTATTCAACCTATACTTTTGGGGATAAAAGGATTGCAAATCTTTTCCTTGGGTATTTGTCCAAAAGTGTACGCAATAGCGCAACTGCAATTTGAACTTGCTTGCTATGATATTGCAGCTACACCACAGGGTCTACACTACAACTTGATTGAATTATTTTCTAGACGGTGAGGAAATGTTCATAGAGATGATAATAATAAAGAATAAATTCTCAGTGAGATTCAAACGTTTTTATCTTGGGAAAAACTGGTTATCCATGCCAGCTGCTTTACCAACTATGCTACAAGAGTCACTGGTTTTACAGAAGTTTAAATCATGCAGAGAAAGTTGGATGGTTTTATTTGTTAAGAAGCATATCAACTTATTGAGAATCATTTGTAAATGTTTGATTTGATTTAGATTCATTTGTAAATGTTTGATTGCAACAATATTTTCAATGTTCCATTGTATTATTTTTATTGTTCTTTTTTTTATTAGCTTTGAATCATTTGTTTGGACATAATTATAGCAAGTATTCCTGTCTAATACTAACAATTATATGTGTTCAAGTATTACAATTTGATACTACTAATTTTCAAGATGAATCTGTTTGGGACCCTTACAAGAACTACCACTTTGGGTCAGTGCAGCTTCACCACTGAATGCAGTTTTATGTTATACCCAGGACTACCCATTGAAGTGGAGTCTTACCCCTTGGCAAGAGATACAGTTGACATATTTTGAGCATCACTAACAGGATTTAATATTATTTGAGGAAATGTTGCTTCCTCTGAAGAATGAATATATTTACAATTGTGTACAATAAACAACGACATACTTTATTACTTCAGCAAAGCTAACTGAAAAAATACAAAAGGAGTGAATAGAAATGTGTAAGTTGATATGTTCTTATTATAGGTACATGTATATAAAATTCCAAGGACATATGAAAGCATGTGAGAAACATTTGAAGAAGTTTTTCCTTGGTTTTTTGGTAGGAATTTAATATGCCTATCTGAAGAAAGTAAGCTTAGAACATTGTATGTGGTTTACTATTCTGTGGTTTTATGCAACCTAAGATTAGCTGGAGATGAATATTTCCTAATCCTTGGAGGAACAGACAAGTCTAAAGACATCCTTCAAATAAAGAGAGTGAGAATTTCACACCTTTTTCTAATATACTGTTTTGGCAACACCATCTAACGATCATTAGTAAAACTTCTTTAGCTGACCAAAGTGGTAATCTCGCAATCGCATATAAATTCATTCTTTATTTCATCTTTGGTGACATTTTTGATCATCCTTTTTCATGCACTAGTTTTGTTAATAGTGTGTTTTGTTTTAATAATAATAATGATGGTCATATGCCTCTTCTAAAGAGTAAAAATAAAAATATGCTGTTAACATTACTCACGTGTAAAAGCGGTAATGACAAAAAGTGCTAAGATACAAAATGAAAGAAGATGGAGTTTATAGGTGTAATTTAGGCTTCTGTAATACCAGTGTCTCCAATACATCTTGTTTCTTACTGTCTTAGAAATAATTAGCTGAGTGAATTGCAATAAAAGCAATTGAATTTTTAAAAAAAGCAAAGAGAATACTAGTCAAAACTTTTAATGATGGATAATGCTTCATCAAAAGATTTTTCAAAAGTTTTGTCTGATTAATTTACCTTTGGTTAGAGTTGAACATTAAATATATGGATATATTTGCTCATTCCCACTGCAAAAGCGGGTTTGACACAAGATCACTTTTTAGCAGAGTTTAAAAGTTTTCAATTCAGAATTTCCTATTTCTTAAATCAGTTGTCATACTTAGGTTAAAAAACCCAGTCAGCCCTAATACTTACTTTATATATATATATATATATATATATGTGTGTGTGTGTGCGTGTGTGTGTGTATACATAAACATGGTTCTTATAGGTCCAAAGAAAGAATAAGGATATATTTTAAAATAAGAAGGTTCATGAAGAGATTTGTATTTTTTGAGTTTATTTATTTTGTTCTTACATATATGTTATATATATGTATGTTTCCAGCTTGTTGCTTTCATCAGAGAACATGTGGCACAAGACCTCTTTAATGAGGTACTCAATGAGTCTTGAACTCACTCTTGTTTCCAACAGGTAAAGCAAACCAAAGTAAGCACACTTCAGGAAAGAGGGACATCAACCCCTATATAAACCAGCTTGACCAACCAAAGGTCATTTATACTGGAAACAAGAGCGAGTTCAAGTCTCATTGAGTACCCCATTAAAGAGGCCTTGTGCCACGTATGTTCTCTGATGAAAGCAACAAGCTGGAAACATACATATATATAACATGTATGTAAGAACAAAATAAATAAACTCAAAAAATACAAATCTCTTCGTGGACCTTCAAATTTAAAATATATATATATTAGGAGGTAGTTCTAACTATATATAATCAAAAAGTTTTGATTCATTTTGAATAGATTCACATCTTCCATAGAATAGAAAATACAATCATCAAATGAAACTTTTTATGGAAGAAATATATTATTTCAGGTTTTGTCTACTGTACAGCAAATGAGAGTCAGTTGGGCACTATTTGTGAGGAATGCAGCACTATAATGCCATCCCCGCCCCTAGAAATTTGGAAATGGCATACTGTAGTGCATGGTATTGATGTCATAAGCTCAAACACGAAGACTTCTGAGTGTTTTGGTGTCAATCTGAGGACAGATTCATATTTATATTGTTGAAAACCAAACACCCTGTCCACATCATGTTGTTTAGTGTTGCCCTTAATGATGGAGAAGATTCATTCATTTTCAAACATGGTCTCAGACTCAAGACATAGGTTGTCATCAAGTATTGGAGGAAGTATTACTGTCTTGGATCATGAAGGTGGCTGCTGGAAGACCCACCATCTAGCAGCAAGACTCTGCACCATGCCACCTCAGTAGGAGAACTACAACCCCCAAAAATGTCTGTGAGAAAATTTCTGCTGTAAAATCAACTATAATAGCTAGTTTCCTTATTCCCCTCATTGCAATCCCCTTGATAAAGTGTTGGGTGTGGTTGAGCAAGAGATGAACAAAACTCCATAAAACATCAAAGATGAACTGGAGAAAGGAATAATGGCAGCATTTACCAATTTAAACAAGGAGTCTATCAAAAAAGGCTTGCAGGAGATTTTGAAGTTGTCTGGAGGCCACGGGTGAAGCCAGAGGTGATTTCTTTGAATAGATTTAATCAATAGTATTTCTAGATATTTCCGAGTAATTTTGGTGAATATTTCTCTTCAAGAAAGATATCAGTGTTATTCTAATTTTTGTCTAATTTACACAACAGTTTACTCATCACACCAAGTAGAAAACAAAAGGTATAATAAATGAATGATTTTGCAATTTATTTTGTAGTCCATTTTTCCATAAAGTTTCTTCTGGTGATTGTTTTCAATTTAATAGAAAACATATTATCCTATTAGAAATAAAATGAAATTAGGATGATAATCTAATCTCTTTCATTTTTCTACTGCTCTATTGGCAAGCATTTGAGCACTTTTGATTTACCAAACATGGTTTAAATGATTGTTTATTCCTACTTGATTTATATATTTGTGCATGTATGAGTCGGTGCTTGTGATTGACTCTCCTGTTGATCTCAACATATTAGAGCCCAACAGTTCAGTTCTTTTGGATGATATATATATATATATTTGGGGTGCAGAAGCAAAGTTAGGAATATTCAAGTATGATAATAAACAACTCTGTTATAAAACAAGATTGATTTTAATTTAAAAAATAAACTACAAAATAAGAAGATAGATGCAAAACAGTAAATTTACTCAATATGGCCACCATATTTTTTCAATTATTATCATCAAGACGCCTTTGAAATGATTTACATGGCTTCAAAATAAATTCTTCAGACATTTTATACCATTACTCGTCAATAGCAGTCTTAAGTTAACCAATACTTGGATAGGAAGTTGATTTTTTGCTTTGTTTTCTAACACACCCATGTGGCGTAATCAGGGGTGTTAAGGTCTGGGCTTGATGGAGGCCATAAAGAAACTTCTCTTATTTTGGAAATTTTTTTGCTTGGTTTCAACATTAGGCAAATCATAATTTCTTCGTTGTTTCTTTTCTTGCTCACTTATACTGGGCAGAATTTTAATGAAAAAGTGCTTGAATAATAGCTAATCATAAAAATTGAGATTTATTGCATTTTTTGAAAATTGGAAAACTAAAAAAAAACGTTTTAAAAATTATTCCATATTTTGCTTCTGCACCCTATATATATATATATATATATAACTACAACCCCCCAAAATGGCACATCATAGCAAGATTTTTATTTAAGCAATTCAGTTAAATTGTAATAAATTAATTGCAATAAATAATGTTCAGTATAATTTGTGGCTGGATGACAATTTTGTGGGAACTGACATTAATCCTTAATCTTAAGTTTTAATCTACCCACTTAGCACTATAACAGAGTATGAAAAGGCAATTAAAATACTTCACAATTAAAATACTTCACTTTTACAACAAGAATGCAATGGGTTCCCAAGTCATCTAGTAATTATTTGAAGTAAATTTTGCTAAACTGTATGCATTACTGAAAAATCATAAAACCTAGACTGCATAATTATCATAAAAGCTGTTTGAGTATCTTGTTCTTGCCAAGAAATCAGGCTAATATCCACCTGAACAACTGAGCTGGTGAGATAGTTCAAAATGCTAGTCATCACCTACCCAGAACATCAGGCTATCCCGGTGCAACTATTACTCCACCACTAGCCACTGTACTGTCCTCCAATGTAAGACAAGCATCGACCTTGTGATGTTCTTCATGAGAGCCAGAGATATTTTTTTTATATGATGGGGGATCAGTAAGCCAGCTACTATGATCATATAGATGAGAATTTTTCACTGTATGAATATCATTCATGGTAGAATTCAAGGCACTTATATATATATATATATATATATATATATATATATATATATATATACTACCAGGCAAAAGTATTTGGCCACCAAGAAAAAAATTCATCTATTATCCTAAAAGTGTTATTTTTATTAAACATGTTAAGCTTGAGAATGGTTTTATTTATTATATTAAATACAAATCTTCATGATCTACATTAAATACAAATTAAATCAAAACCACAAAAAACTTCTCAAACTTTTAATTTATCAAAATGTGATTACTTTTGGCTGCTATCACTTCTTGACTGATTCATGGCATTATTTTCCCCAAAGACTGGAGGTAGACTGGAGATAGTTCTGTTCAGTTTTCCTGCAAGAGTTTCCACAGGTGAGCCACACTTGTGGATTGTTTAGCTCTGACTTTTCACTCAAGCTGATACCCACCCCAGTTCAATGGGATTTAAGTCAACTGATTGTGCTTGTCAAGACATCAGTTGAAGAACAGGCTGTTCCATTTTGCTTTTTAATTTATCTCTGGTAGAGTTTACTATTATGCTTTGGGTTATTATCTTGAATGAGTACAAATCCTTGAGCCACAAGCTGCATTCCAGAAAAAATCGCTTGATGCTGCAGTATGCTGTGATAGCCAGTCTGATTCAATTTGCCCTTCACCTGGTACAAATCCCTGACTCTGCAATTGGCAAAAGCCCTCCATACCATAACAGAGCCTCCTCCATGATTTATGTTTGGTGTGATACAGGGGATTGCATCTCTCTTTCACCAACTCTTCACTGCACTTAGACCCTACTATTTGACCCAAAGATTTTGAACTTTGTTACATTAGTTCAAAGGACTTTATTCTACTGCTCTTTTGTTTAGTCTTTATGCACCTTGGCCCACTTGAGCCTGTTGACATTGTTTTGGTTCCTCAATACTCATTTCTTGACAGCAATTCTTTCAGCTTCATAGAGTCTACTTACAGCAGTTATTGACACTTTTTTTCATGACATTGGTTCAGTTGTGCAGTGATGTTTGGAGCAGTCAGCCTTCTGTCACACAAGCTGGTGACTAAGATGAAATTGTCTTCTGCATAGGTAAAACAAGTAGTATCTAGCAAGTAGTAATTCAACACAAAATAGACTAATGTGATTTATTTAGTTTGGTTGGGTTTAATGGCATATCAACCATTGGTTGTTATTCAATACCAAATCTTCTTCAGACATATATATTAAATATATACATGATTTGTAAACCCATTCTTAAATGAGCTTCAGCTTGTTTTTGCAAACAGTTAAATGGTTTCAAGTAGAGCAATATAACAGTCACAATATAAGTATAGCAATATAGCAGTCATTTGTTTGTACAGAGGGCCTTATATGAGTAATTGAGTTATCAGGTTGACTGCCAGTACTTTTCCTCATTTTCATCATGATCATCTTCAGGTGCAGACAGAACAGATTCTCTTATCTCTTTCTTGCCACCCATCTCAATCAGTCATCTCAATAGCACCCAGAGACTGCAGAGAGCTGATGAATATAAGATTTTGCTGGTTGGCCAACACTGGTGTGTCCATGCATAAGAGTCCATAAGAGAACATCACTTATTAGTTTGTCTCTACTTCTCCTGCAGTGCCCAGCATCTTTTCCTTATCTTACTTGGATAGTTCATGAGATATGAGGTAAGTAGCCATTCAGCTGCTGTTTTGTTGGGTGCTGATTCCAGGATTTGTTTCAAAGAACATCCAGCATTCTTGCCGAGTTCCTATCTAGCTTTTTTCAAGATGTTTTGTGGAAATCCCAATGGGGCAATGATACAATAATACTGTAGAATAATACTAACTATACATGCAGAAAAGAGAGAAATTGCTTGCCAATATCCTGAGTGACTGATGAAAGGTATTGGTTATTATAACCTGAGGGTATCCTGTCAATTGTAAGTTGGCTAATTGAGTGCATTTTTTTGTTACACTGATCAACTTCAGGAATAATTTTTATCAAGGTATAAAGTGTGACGGCAAATTGACTAAAATCCCAAAACAGGACTTCATTTTCGCACCTGTGAAGACGGGGCAGGTTGGCACTTGATCCCCTAGGGAATAAGTCCTCGTTCAGAGTTTTTCTCTCAGGCATATAAGAACTGGCATATTACGTGAGGGATTAATTTAGAGCCAGACTGACCGCCGCTGGCAAAGGGGTTCCAAATTTCACGCTATCACACACCCACTAGGCCGCTAAACTTCTTTCCCTTAGATAACAGAAGAATACGGGCCTATAGGTCTTAGTCATAATAATATTAATATTGTAGTAGTCGGCAACTCCGGTTTCCCGTGTGATATTTTAGGAATTAATAGGACAATTCTAAGCAAGATAACATAAGGCGAATAGAAGCTGAAAAGAAGCATGAAATAACAACATAGACCACATGGTAACATAAAAATACATGAATTCCTTTACTACAGTTATATACACCTTTCAAGGTGTCAAAACATATAATAATTGGACAGTCCACGAATATAAATGTCTTTTCTTGACTTTTGTCTTTCTTCAAATTGAGAGAGAGAGAGAGAGAGGTAAACGAAATTTGGGTATAAAGGAAAATGGCCCCAAAGTTACTTATCTTATATTTTTTCGACGGGGTTCCACTGGAGAATCTTTTCTTCTTTCACGGGCTAATAGACTTTGTTCTATTTTTTTCACTGGCTTGAAGAGCCTGGGGTCCTTCGTGTCTCAGTAATTCTTTTGTCTTCCACCAGGAGTAAAATGGCTATGGTTCGTACGCCCGCTACGAACCCTGCTCAAGAACTAATCTTTCTTACTATCTATTTCCGCTAAGGGGAAGGGGTCCCCACTTCCGTTTTGAGGTCCCAGCCAATCATTTGGCTTCTCTCTTCCTCCTTCCTGGTCAGCCGATTTCTTAGGGCAACTAGATTCCACCCAAGTCCGGTTACTGGGTACAAACATCTGTTGGTCCTCATCCCGACCTCTGTGACCCACATTCTCTCTTAACGGTCACTTTTTTGATGGCTAGATATGATTAATTCAAAACGGGAGGATAGTATTAATCTTCCTCCTCCCAGTGGAATATCACGTGACAAAAGCATGTCCATGATATTTATTTATGAATTTCAAAAATGAAATTACAAAAGTTAGCCAAAAGTTTTTTCATTATTTGGCAACCTGGTAGTTTGTGGCTTGTGACTGAAGTAGTTCAAATTGTGGTTGGTAGTCCTGTGGTAGTTTGGGTACTGATAGATTGTACATCACTTCACTGTGTGTGTTTCAACTAAAAACATTTGTTACTTGAAAGGTGAAAGTGCAGTTGATAGCAGATGGTTCAAGAAATTTTGCTTGGGTTAGAAAACCTCAATGAACAAACTAGGCCTAAAATGGTAGATTTCAAGGTTGTACTTCAAGCCATGGAGGCAATCTGAGAGAGTATCAGTTGAACTGAGCATCTCACTGTTCAGTGTGGTTGGTCACTTTTATAAACTCGGCAAAAGCACATGGATCAGCCCAATTGTGCTTCATGTTACCAGAATATTGCAAAACTTTTGACTCAGCTTCATATTATGCAGGATTTACTTATTTTGTACACAGTTATAATTTTGTTATTTACAAATTATATTTGGAGCACACCTTTCATTAAAAATTCTTATTTCTTAGTTCTCATATTTTTAATCAATGTTATGCAAGTCTAAATTTCTGTTGCTATAGTTACATGTATTACATGAATTTCACAAAAATTCTAAAATTCTGTTGTTATGAAAAAAATTGAATTCAAAAAGCTTTAGCTCATTTGACTTTTAAAGTCAATGAAATAAAAATCTCAACTACAGACTTCTAGAATTTGAAATAAAACTGGATTAAAAAATGAGTTTGCATGAAATGAGTCAAAATCAGACAGTTTAAAAGTCAAACTTTGCCTTAACATTTCACGTTCTATTTATTAATGAGAATTTTCATTTGAAGTAATTTCTATATAAATTTTCTAAATGTAAAAAAAGCCTTCCTAAAACATAAAAAAGTAGGTGTTTAACCGACCCCTCCACCATGAGTAGGATGCAGCACTGGGTCAATTTTTATGTCTCGTAATGTGCAGGTGGTCAGTAAAAATAAGAATATCTTTGACATATCTTGCTGCAAAAATCAACTTTTTCTTTTATTTAAGTTTATATTCATTTATTTAGAACTTTGTGATTCTTTTTCTTAAAATAGAAAGAAGAACTGTATGGATTTACCCAATCCTTCAGTCACAGGCAGGATATCATACATGGTCAGTTTTTAAGTGGACTACAACTGGTTTAAATTCAGCTTTCTTTCTCTTAAATTGGTTGCTTTACTCAGGCTAAAGAACCCAGTCTACCCAACTATTTATTCATTGCTGAAAGAGAAGAAATCAATGAATGCTTTTCTCAAGTGCATTAGCAGAAATTAAAATGAAAACAGACTTGTCTAAGATTTGAACTCTGACCTCAAATTCAGCTGCCTCAGACAATAACTATTATGATAAATGAGTCTTCTTTACAGAAAAGTATGTTAAAAAAATTCACAAATTCCTCCATGAATTGATCAGAGGCTAACTTAAAACCCAACTTTTCTGGCTGCTTGATTCAAAGTTACTTCCTCTTTATAGAAGTTATTATAATTAGAAAAATGACTTAATAGAAAATACCAATAGAACATTGATAGACTTTTTAAAAAAATGTTACTAATGTGCAACAAATTTAAATCCTCATCTCAAAGATTTTGATTTACATAGGAATTCTGCCATTCAGGGATTTACTTTAAAAACAAGTGCGTGATGAGAGCTTATCAATATATTTTGTATTTTAACAGTTATTTCAAATCAAGCTTGAAAAAAAGATCATGAGAAGAGGAAAAGAAAAATTAAATAATTATACTGTTATATATAACACCATTGAAACAACCAAAAATATTTGATGTGCTGAAGGTAAAGGTGCTCATGATCACAGTACAATAACAAGATGGTTCAAGAAATTTTGCTGGGGTTGTGAGAAGCTTGATCATCAGGAAAGGTCAAGTAGACCAAAAAATTCTGGATTCCACAGCTGTTTTCCAAGCCATCCGAGAGGAACAGGTTTAGATTTACCCTAGCATTATGGATGATCACTTAGTAGTGTTAATTACCAGAGTTCTGTGTGTTAGACTAAAAAAGCTTTTTAAATAAGAAGTGTCACTAAATTTTCTGTATAAGACTTAAAAATGTCAATTAAGGAGACCTTTTGTTTACCTATCAGATATTTTTTATGTTACTTTACTTATTTTTGAGGTTTTTACTGAGTTCAGTAAATAACTGTATAATTTACTGTTGATGCAAACAAGAATAACGTTTTCGCTTTATTTAATTTCTACACACAGTGACAGTTTAAAACATGAGATCAGTTGGATAATTTGTGAATTACACATACAAGAAATATGGGCTAACTGCTTTTCTCTTACAAGTGGCTGTTATTTCTTTAGATATTTTTGCAATGTTCTTCCACTTCATATCAACTTGAATTTTTTGGTCCAGAAGCAATGTCTGACTTTATATAGTTGTTCCTGAAAGCTGCAAATTCTGCTGGTGCTAAAAGCCATCTTTGGCGCCTCATATTCTGTCCCTAACAACTCTAAATAACTTGAAGTTCTATGCTAAATTTATTAACCAATCAATATTCCAATTCTTTTTTGCTTTTTTTGATAGAGTTCCTCTCATTAGTTTAATAATTAAATGTGACTTAACACAAATTCAGAGAATGTACTTTTGAGGTCATTACTGCGTACGGTGAGGTAATAGGTTTTTGTACTTTGATATTGTTGATAAGATTGAGGCCATTTGATATTTAATGCTGAAGCTATCCAAGTAGAAGGGCAGTAGAGGTACTATTTAACCCATAATTGGCAGGGAGGGGGTTCCTACTTTCCCCAAAGGTATTAGTTTGAAAGTTTACTTAATAGGGTGACTGGATTTCAAACTCACTAAGATGTTGCAGTCCAGTACATTTGTCACTGTCATGGCAACTCACCCCTGAGCCAGATAAGAAATTACCATTCATTCCTCTTGAATTAGATCAATAAGTAAAATTTCCAGACAAAAACACTTCTCACTAAAAAATGTTGAAATGAATTTGGTTTAGGATTATTTGTTTAAGAGCATATAAATTTCTTTTGGGTTATTTAATGTTGAAATTTGATTTATTTCTAAACATTTGATTACTATTTTAACTATATCTTTAATGTTCCATTGAATTTTTTTTTATTTGTCTATGATCATTTCTTGCTCATAGTTCTATCTGACCATTAGATGTGACTCTAAGAAGGTACAACCACTCCTGGTAAGAGTGAACATTGGAATAATGGCAATGAAGAGCTACTCCACACTGCCAAGAGCTCCAGTTATGGAGCTTCACAACCAGTTTAGTCTCATACCCAGGAAACATGAATATTGTTTGTTTTAGTAGATTTTTCATAGCACTTGATTCTTCATCTTTTCCAGTGTCTTAACCTTTTTGTGGGCAGACCCTTTTTTAAATCTTTGTTGAGTAGGTGAATCATTTTCAGAAAATTTGTAAAATGGTGGGTATAATCAAATGAGTCAATTAATCACTCATAAAAAGAAATGCATAAAACATGATAATTTGATAAGCATTTGTATGTCATAGTACAATAGCATGAAAAAACTAAAGCACTCACTTTTAATGGTAATAATATTTTGAAAAACAACCTTTACATACTCCAATAGTGAGGCTTCCAAGTAATGTTTCTATATATTAACATTGAATTGGTCAATGAGAGCACAATAGGAAAATGCTTTATCTTGAGCTACAGTTATATAGATATAACAGCTGGATTTGTTTTAGACTTGATACTTCTTGAATGTTTTAAATTTTAATAATACTTTTTTCTCCATTATTCAGTAGAAACCTCATTTTAGGCCAATCATTTTTCAATGGCATTTTGTAGCAAATATGGAAAGCTTTCCAAATTATAAAGTTTGCAGTTTGTCTTGCACGAGTTCCAGATAGACAATTAAAGTTGGATCATATTGAAGAATATAAATATTGTATTTGGAAATTCATTACATTTAGAAAAGGGAAAGCAAGTTTAGATTTCAGTTTAGAATACCAGCTGTGATATAAAAGCTTTTTCATCATTTAGTTTAGAATCTCTTCTTTAAATTTCACAGGCACTTTTTGACACCTGCTTGTACTTATTGCATTATTATCCTATGCACCAGTGATTCACTGCCAAGATTTTCAACAATATTTAATGATTTAGTCGGTTGGTGGCTTTAATGGCACACTATTTTCATCTATGTGTTTTAATTTGGTTTCAGTTAGATTGAAGTATGAGTTCTACCACTGTGTAAGGAAAATGGAAATACCAGTTCTACCATTGTGAAAGGAAGATAGAAGTACCAATTTTACCACTGTGTAAGGAAGATGGAAATACCAGTTCTACCACTGTGTAAGGAAGATGGAAATACCAGTTCTACCATTGTGAAAGGAAGATGTAAGTACCAGTTATATCATTGTGTAAAGAAGATGGAAATACCATGGAAACCTGGTTTTAATCCCAGATCGAGTCATACCAAAGACTCAAAAAATAGTACTTGATGCCTCCTTGCCCAACACTCAGCATTATAAGGTATGAATCAAGAGTAAAGTAGAGCAATACAGAGAAAGGAGCAGTTCCCTTCCCAATACCTTGGTGTAGTAGCTATCAAAAAGGGAGCCTTTGGGTCACCCTCATCTAACGTAGCCAACTTCACTTTACTTATGCTAATACATTTGGGAAAGGAATGAATCCTTCTCTTCTCCCCCAGCTATAGATAAATAATAGGGCAGTTGGATTCTTTAGTCTTGGTAATTGGTTTGGTTTCTTTGTTTAATGGCATATCAACACTTGTAGGTTATTTAATGCCAAAGCCATTGTTCAAGAAGAACAGTAGTGGTACTATTTAACCCATAGCTGGGAGGATAAGGGGGTTCATACCTTTCCCAAGAGTATTTGCCTGAAAGTGAACGTAATAGCATGACTGGAGTACGAACTCGCTTACTACGATTCCGGGGTCCATCGCTTTAACCATTACACCACAAGGACACCCCCTTAGTCTTGGTAAATCCACCTGTCTAGAAAGGAAACTTTGAATTCAAACTAATAGTAATATGCTAAAAAATTGACCTCATGTCACATCCTGTTGATGACAGAGGGGTTGGGCAAAAACATATTCAGAAACTTGTTTCAGGCAGGAACTAGGGGTTGTTTTAGCCACAAATCTCATATAGAACCCAGAAAAAGTCACAAAAGCTTGATATGTACATATATAGGAATATCAAATAGGATAATTTTGCAAAACAGCCATCGTTTTCTCAACTAGAAACTGATCCCTGAGAAACTAGTTAAGTGTATAGAAAATTTATGGAATTGTTTAAGAATTATTTATCTCAGAGTGGAATAAGGTCTTTTCAAAATTACATCTATATTGTATAAATACATCTTTCCTGAAAAGGACTGCCTTTTGTAAATGACACATCAAACATTGGTTGCAGACAAAAGAATTTCTAATGATTTTTATCTAAGCAAATAACAAGGCAAAACTTCTTTCGAAAATATTCATGTTATTTTTCACTTGATTCAGTGGATAACAAATTATGTACATAGGCAAACATAAAGATAATCTCTGTACATATTATATATATATATATATATATATATATATATATATATATATATAATTACAACATTTAAGTATAAATATAGTAAAGAATATCATTATCTAGCCACTGTGCACAAGAATAATGTAATTATTGTAGATGAATTATTAATTTATGTATATATGCATGTTGAAAAGTTGGGAAGTCGTATGTAATAAAAAATGAATATAATTGAATGAATGTATACATGTACTTTTCATTTGTGAAAACAATATCATTTAAACATTGGCTGCATACATAATTAATGTTCATGTGTGTATATATATATATGGAAAGAGAGAGAGAGAGAGAGAGAGAGAGACACACACACACACACACACATATATATATATATATATATATATATATAGACACATTTATATATATATATATATATATATATATATATATATATAGACACATTTATTTATATATATATATATATATATATAGACACATTTATTTATATATATATATATATATATATATATATAGAGAGAGAGAGAGAGACACACATTTATAAATAGACACATTTTTATATATATATATATGAGAAAGAAAAGAGCACCAGTGTGTATGAAGTATAATGAAAAAGCTCTTAATATTTCACAACATAATTTCCTTTCATGTCGATCTACTAAATTCATTTTGATTTGGTTTCTTTATTTAATGGCTTACCAACATTCATGGGTTAACTAAAGACAAAGCTATCCTTGTAGAAAGATAGTAGTGGTGCTATTCAACCCACAGTTGCAGGGATATGGGGGTTCTTACCTTTCCCAGGGGGTATTAGTATGAAAGTGAACATAATAATATGACTAGAGTTTGAATTTGTTTAATATAACATCACATTCCCGCAAGTCATCCTCCATACGACTGCGTTCCCCCTACTTTATTCAATAGTTAGTATTAATGACATACACCAAGCATTATGCATTCAAAATTCAGCCGCAGCTTGTGAAAGGGCACTGATTTACACATGCTTTCTCTGTCAAACACACATATATATATGTCGTGTGTGTGTGTATGAGAGTTAATAAAGAGTAAGTTAGGATAGCATAGAGTCAGTGGGACTTTGTGACTGTCAGCTTCTTGCCTATACAGATAAAGAGGTTTTTTTGAGGTGGGTAACACTTTATTTACTGCTGGGTAAGGCATGAGGGCGGCATTCTGAGAAGGAAGGTCTGATTTACACTGAGTGACTGTTACATGGTTCCCTAATATCAATTTGGTGATTTGTTAATCTATTTCCTCTATTATATCTAATTTTTACCAGACATTGGTATAATGGTTAGGGTTTGCCAATGGCCCAGGAAATCTGGGTTTAATCCCAGGTGAAGTCATACCAAAGACTCAAAAAATAGTACTTGATGCTATCTTGCTTAACACTCAGCATGATAAGGTATGGATCAAGGATAAAGTGGAGCAATCCAGCGAAAAAGTAGCACCTTCCCCTACACTTTAGTGCAGTATTAGTAGCTATTGAAAAGGGAGACTTTGGGTCACCCTCAACTACTGTCGCGAACTTTACTTACACTGTTTAATTTATTATTTTCTATTGTTTTATTTATTAAAATTTGTTTTTAATCTTTTAATCTGTTTATACATTTTTTTCGAATAGATAAACAAAGAAAAATTAATAAGAATGAAATAATAAAATAAAAAAAATGATAAAATCTACAACTCTCATTTAATATGTACCAAGTGAACTATGCTAGCAGATTGTTCTTAGTACATTAGCACCGAATGCTATATAAATTTGACCTCATGCCAAACTAAACTAAGCTTAGTAAATGACTACTTCAGAACCTTTGAACATCTATAGTACTTACAGTTACAAGAATAAAATGAATATTTCAAAAATGTTTAGTACAATGGTTAAAGTACAGGCCTTATGTACCTAAAATTCTGTTTGTGTTGTTTTTTTTTTTCATGAAACAATATAGATCAATGGTTGATATGCCTGTCTAACATACTAGAAATCAAATCTATTGATTCCTTGACTTTTTGGATTAAAGTAAGCATGTTTATGGTAATTGTTATTATTGTAGGAAATGGAATCAGTGACTTGAGTTCAAATCCTGGTTGGAGATGCTTATATTTCACTTTGTACTTATGCCTTTGGGAAAGGCATGAATCCATCTGTTTTCTCTCTAGCTATAGGTAAAAAGTAGGATAGTTTGGATTCTTTAGTCTTGCTAAGATAACCAATGAAGTAAAGAAAATCTTCGAACTTAAATCAGCTTTAGCCCGCTTGAAAATTTAACTTCTGTCTCATCGTACCTGTGGTGGAGGGGTAGGGTAAATACATACATACTTATTGAAATATTTACAGGTCAAGTGATGAGTTTTAGTTTAAGTTGTTTTTTTAATGGCATATCAATCTTCATGGGTTATTCAATGCCAAAGCCTCCCCTGTAGAAGAACAGCAGGAACACTATTTAACACATAGCTGTTGGGTAGGGTAGAAGGTTCATACTTTTCCATAGGGTATTAGATCTAAAAACTGGACTTCTACCTCACTTCAAGCCTACAGTCCAGCATTTTACTCTTTACACCAAGAGGACTCCCCATCAAGGGTTGAAAATCCAAAATAAAAGATTTATGTTATTTTATTTTAATCTTTGCTTTTTCTTACCAAATAAAATGAATAGAATAAAGTTTTAGTTCAATGGTCATTTTCTAATTGTAAAATCCAAAGTCATCATGAGATTTCAATAAAGGTATTAAATTATTATTGTTGCTAAAAGCCACAAGTTATTGTTATTCTGATTCGATTAAAAATTGAAGAAAATACCAGCTTACATATATATGACTTGGGAGGAAAATATTTTTGTTGTTATGTCATTGTCTCTTAATTTCATTTCAGAGATTCATAGATATTTCTTTTTTCTTTCATTATAAAAACTGTAACAGATTTTTGTTTTGAGGATCAATATATTTCTGATAATTTATTTCTGTTCACACAATATCTTCAAGAAAACAATATATGATGTCTATTAATCATTATTATATTTGAACACATAAGCATGAATATGATGAAGACAAACACTTAATCATATATATATATATATATATATAAACATTTTTCTCACTACAACATGTACTTGAGTACATTGTTCAGATGCAGATATATATGACAGTCTTTATGTCCAACCCCAAATATTTTTTACACTTTCACACATACTTATTTGCAAACAAAAACTTTCATGCAAACACATTTTCTGCAATTAAATAAGTAAAACAAAGTAGAGCTGAATTTAGCTGGATATACAGTTATATATATGTTGAAAAGATAAACAGAAGAAAAATATATGCTTTGGTGTGAATAAAAACACCAAAGTGTATATTTTTTTCTGTTTATCTTTTTCAGCATATTTATCTGATTCATTTCATTTTTCTCTCACTTTATATATATATATATATATATATATATATATATATATATATATATATATATGTATATATATATGCAACTGTTTATTTCTAGTGAAAATGAAAAACCAGTAAAGATGACTATATGCATGAATAATAATTGTTACCAAAAACTTTCTCTCTTTAATAGTGTTATTCTGATCCTGGTTCTTGTTGTAGTTTCCTTGGAAATTTTTTCAAAGCATAACTTTCAGAGCACTCAACTATATGTAAAGGTAGGAGACTGTTATTAGTGAGTTTGATTTTTGTCAACTGATTCATACTTATAACTTTATGTCACAATTGTGTATATATATATATTGGAATGAAAACTGATGGTATTAAAAAAAAAAATTGGTTTGTTTAATGGCATATCAACATTCATAGGTTATTTGATGTAAAAGATATCCTTGTGAAATCATGGCAGTGGTATATTTAACCTATAGCTTGGGTGATAGAGGAGGTCAGTCCTTTCCTAAGGTTATTAGTCTGAAAATGAACATAATAACTGCATCATAACAGTACCAAATGAAAAGTTGTAATTTTACTGCCCTAAGTAGGACATTGTAAAATTATACACCAAATGTACAAATGTACTACATGCTCAAAGGTGTTAATGGCTGAATCACTACATTTTCAGTAGTCATCGGACATCTTTGAAAGCTCATCATGGGAAAAGTTGAAAACACACATGACTCTGTCTTGGTTCACTAACACAAAGTTTATTTGTTACTACACTTTTTAAGTAGTCGCTGGGAGAAGAGGGAGATAGAAAGTTGAGTTGATTGCATTGGTTGGACAAAGAGAAAACACATGTCATTAGGAGAGAGAGAAAGAAACACAAACTTTGAATTTTCTTCCTGGTTTTCTGTTGTTGTTCTATGTACTTGTTCACTGCTTTTGTCTTCACAGGTTTGCATCTGGTGTGATACCACTTTTTGGAGTTCACCCCAAAATGGAGGTCACATCTTTTGACAATCTTCACATAGTCATGGCTAGTGTTCACATATGTCTTTACCTCTTCATATCTGGCTGCTAAATTTCAAACCTGAGTCATCTCCTGACTGCAGCCTGGTATTGGAGTGAGGACATATCTGTTTTTAATGGTTATACTCCTGTACAGAAGATTTGGGACCTCATTTTTTTTAAGTCATTTTTAATTACTGTAGTCATTCACCCACAACTGGCTGGCCTACAATGAGTGCTTTGGCTTGAGTCACTCAGAGGTCAGCTGGCAGTTCCTGCAGACTTTATGTCTGCTTTTTATTATTACTTTACTTCCAGTCTCTTTCTAACTTGGACTCTTCATATTACATTACAACTCAACTGGAGTCAGAACTTGGTAACTATTATGTGGCAGCCTAACACATTAACCACTATGCCATAAAGGCTTCCCCAGAAAAGACAGACAATATAGATGAGTGCACTTCCTTTACATCTTTGCTGTGAAAATATTTCAAGGCCACAGTTCAGTATTTTAGCAATAAAGTCATAGAGACACCCCTTGTGAAAAATTAAGTGCCCTTTTTATGAGATGTGTTGTACTTAAGTCAAAGTTGTCAATCATGTTCGATTGGTATATTGTTGCATTAAATATGCTGTTCAAATTTTTTCCATAAGACAAATCATAAAGGGATTTGAAAATAAAAAAAAAATGATTAATCTTTACTGTATGGGAACTGAGTATACTTGGTTCAGTTGATGTGTATTTAAGACATGTCAACCAAGTGGGATTCTTTTGATAGTGGGGTACTTTTCTCTATGTGCATTTAAGACATGACAACCAAGTTAATTCATTTTTTAATAATTTCTTGAATTTGCCACAAATCATATGATTTAGTATGCACAGTCAGTTTTTGCTGGTTTATTGAACTAAGTTGCAAGAACTGAAATGCATATAATTAGCATGTTACATCTGTAGATTATGGGGTGTATTTTTAAATTGAGAATTCAATCAGTGCAGTGACACTTATTGTCTTAGTATACAAATGAAACAGTTATGACAGCAACTTTTACTTAAATAACGTGTCCCTAATAAAACAAAAACAGAATTTGGAATATGCATAGAGAGTGTACTCACTCATGAAAATGCTACCATCAATATATGACTTGGTTTTTACAATATCCCCTCTGTCTTTATCAAATGAATACCAAAAAATTGTGGAGAATTTAAAATCAAACAACAACAACAACAACAACAAAAAAAAAACAAACAAAAATGGAAAAATAATTTCAATAAATACGGAGCAAAATTTAACCAATACTATATATATATATATATATATATGTATATATACTTCCTTTAAGAAAAACGAAAACCGGTCACATTAAGATTATGAATTTATTTTCATCCTGTTATGGGGATTGATATGAATCAATAACACCAAAAATAACAGGACTTCTTCAGATCCAATGGATAAAATAAATACAGCCAGAATAGACACAGGAGGGAAGGGTGGGAGGGGTGGAAGAGGAGTGAAGAGTTTCCTCCCCATTTCGCCCACATCTGGTTTTTCTTTTTATTACCAGTCGGAATCACAATAAAGTAATTAGATGTATATTCAAATTCACTTTCTACATTAAATTAAATTTTAAATTTTTTAAAAATTAAAAAGAATTTTTTTTGTGTTATTGATTCATATCAGTACCCATAACAGGATGGAAATAAATCTATAATCCTAATGTGACCGGTTTTTGTTTTTCTTAAAGAAATTATTGCTCTGTGTTGTCAGTTACATTGAGCTCTTTACCAGGAAAATTTAAATGTTCATAGTTGAATGATTTTATTGTCCTGGCGGAATTATTCCTGACTCTGGTTTAACTGGACTAAATAATACATACATACATACATACATACCCATATATATATATATATATATATATATATATATATATTGTTATCTAATACTAATAATTTATATATATAGTTCATATTTACATTTTTTATGTGATTGTTTTTTAAAAGGATTTTTTTTGCACATTGTTATATCGAATAAAAATAATTTTCAAATAGATATATTTGACCTATCAATGAAAATGTAGAAATTTTTATTTTTTTGGAATAAGATTGATTCAGAAGAAGCTATAATTATTGTGAAAGATGTCAATTTAAGATTTTTTTTTTATTGTTGTCTTTTTTCATATCTATCAAGTATAGAATAAGATAATAATAAAATAAGATAAAACATGTGACTGAGACTTTCACATTGTCAATCCTGACATTGTTCATCTATGCTAAAAAAAAAAAAGTCTATGCTGATCATGAGGATTTTAAGAAATCGTAAATTATGGTGAGAAGAAAAATAGCCAAAGTTTTCTAGATTTGAATAATTTGCTCAATAAAAGAACGGTTTAGTTTCTTTGTTTAATGGCCGATCAATTTTCATCAGGAAATTAGGTAGTTCATGCCTTTCCCAAATGTATTTGTTCAAAAGTGAACATCATAATATGATTGGAGTTCAAACTATGATGTAATAGTCCAACACATTAGTCACAAAGACACAGAAACCCCACTTCCTGATAAAAGATTAGATTTGGTTGCTAAATGCCACCATGAAAGTAAATATTTACTTTGTAATTGGGTATGTAAACTACTTGCAAGTCATTTGACTCAAAAAATGAGTGCATATTTGTTCAGTTGAATCTAATAAATTCAGATGTGTTGGGTACAAGATCACCTGAGGATTGACAACATGAAACTCTGAGTTGTCATTTTACATCCAGTATTATTATTACTCATTAGAACTTTTCATATTGGAGTTTGAGTGACAGCAAGTCTCCTCAAGTCTCTAGGACTCGTCTCAGGATTCCGGCTATTCTCAGCAATGCTGTCATTTGGATAGTATCTACCCATCTGACAATTTCTAAGTCCTCCTGTTGCGAAGTCAAATACACGAATATGGCCATGTGCGAAATGGGTGAAACAGACATCGAATGTTGATTACGATAGAACATATGAATCTCGAAATTCGAAAACACGTAACAACTTCTTGTTCAGGTATGAAACCTTTTTATTAACTTTGAGTTAAAGGTTTCGATGTAAGGAGGAGACACATAATCTTGCTATGCTGTCTTATTCATTTTGCCCCCAACTCGAGCGGCTCCCATAGGGCGCACGTTCACCTCGCACCTGCGAGCTCCAAAAGTCAATCCTTCTCGTTTTGGCGTCAAGTACCCGACTCTCTTTTCAAATTCTCACACAAACCTCCGCGTGCTTCCGGTGTGTGACGTCACCCGCACCCTGTCACCATGTTTTGTCTCGGACTATTATAACATCTAAGTGACACCTCAATCCACCCGCGCACGCCCGTGTTAACACCTGCCTCAATGTTGCACCCAACTAACCCATGTGCTGAGCCGAAAGGTTCTCAGCCTAACTAAACTCAAAGACATGAACCGAAATCCCTTGGCTATTTTATAACACTCCAGGCCTTTTAATAATCCTTTAGTAATTGTGTCTAATACACCAATCACAATTGGCACAATTGTTACTTTCCTGTTCCACAGCATTTTCAAATCTCTAGCAAGATGATTATTATTATTATCTTATTTTATACTTGGAAGTCAGATGTGTTGAATATTTGCTCACCTGATGATGATAACATGAAACTCTACGTTATCAGTTTACACCCATTCTTCTTATTTACTTCTTGAGAGTTTTTCACATCAGTTTTAGCTGATGGTCTTTCACTGGAGTTTGAGTGACAGCAAATCTCCTCAAGTTTCCACCAGACTCTTATTATCATTATTATTATTATCTTATTTTATACTTTAAAGTCAGATGTGTTGAATATTAGCTCACCTGAGGATCAACAGCATGAAACTCTGAATTGTGAGTTTGTATCATGTTTCATTATCATTCTGTACTATGCATGATATATATGGCGAGATTACATTAAATTTTTATACATTGAACACCGTAAAGATTTTATGGATTAAAAAATGCTTTTAGCATTAAATTCAAATAATTATATGTGTGCATGTGTGTGGATTAACGATTTCATTGTTTGACAGTTATTAAAAGAATTTTTTTTCTGTAATGTAAAATGTTTTTCATCATCATGAGCCAACTAAATTAGTACTGTATCCTCTCCACATATATGCACATATTTTTGCTAACAATCGTACACACTTATATATATATATATATATATATATATATATATATATGTATGAATATTACTTTAAAATACAATATTCATAATTGTGGTTTTTACCTTATATATAATCTCACTCTGAATAATGACACTAATTTTGAATTGTGATCATTTATTTGCTTTCAAAACAAGAGATGTCCATTTATTAAATGTTGTCTCTTCTTTGGATTGACAAAGCTCAGCTTGAAGATGCTGTCATAATAGTAAACATACAAGAAAGAAGAGATTTGCTTAAATCATCCTTGGAGACAGGGCAAGAAACTTCAATAAAACACAAAGACAAAAACAAAAATTAAATAAACAAAAAGTAAAAGAAAAAAAGAAGAACGTAAATATTCATTCAAAATATAAAAACAAACATGATTTTCCATGAAAATTATTTTAAAACAAAACAAGTGTGCTGAATTGTTTAATTTGTATTTCAATAGACAATTTACAAACATCCAGTAAATTCAACTAAGATTATTGATTAGATCCAAAGCTAATGCTTTTCTAAAAATCTTTGGAGGAAAACAAAACTTTAAAAACGTAAAAGAAAAACAGAAGAAATAAAACTATATATATATCTAAAAAAAAAACCTCTTGGAGGAAATTCTAAAAACTTATTTCAATATTTGATGAAGAATATCTATTTAAATTTGATATCTATTTATATGCTGACAACTTCCACGGTTTATTGTTAGATTAGTTGTTGGTGGTTCAAATGAAGTAATTGTTATTCTCATAGGAAATGATAGTCAGCAATCTAAGTTCAAATTTTGGATGCAAATGCCCACAAGAAAAGGCATGAATCCTTCACTTCTCTTCAGAGATATGGATAAATACTGCAGCCAGGACTCTTTAGTTTTGATAAAGCAATTGGGCAATCAGAAAAATATAACACAGTGAGTGCCTCAGATTGTAATGAAGTCAGCATATTTGGTGAACCTGGTGATTGACAACAAGGTATCAACCATAAGAATTTTAGCTGTTGGGATTTTTTAAAGTTTTCTATGAGAATAGATTTCAAAATGGTGGTGGATTCATTCTAAAAAAAGATCTTTTTTATTTTTTTTGCTCATGTGTCTCTGTAAGAGAAACCATCAATAAAGAATGTAGAGAATCAATCATTGAGTAAGAGAAAAATAAAAATAAAACCCTTTGTGGAGAAAAAGAAAACCTCATATAGATTATCCTGGTTCAGATGGGACAAACAGGAACCAGTACTTAATTAGAGGTTGTATTTAAATTCATTCTGTTTGAAAGATATTATATATGTATTGTGCTTCAAGTATAGTTTGCTTAAAACTAGTGCTTGCATGATCAAGAATAAAGGACATCCTGATTTTATAAGACTTAGCACCATTTGGGTTAGTTAGTTGATGCTGGATTATGGCAGGATCAGAGTTTGGATTGGTTAAGCTGGCTTGTATTTTTAAGAAGAATAATTAGTCAGTCAGTGAGCCAGAAGACAAATAAGGAGTTTAAACTTCTTAGAAGGTGAAATTAGGAATGGGCTACAATTTATGAATCTTTTCTCTATTGACTCAAAAATATACCACTTCACCTCTTCTTGATTTGAGATTGGTCCCCTAAAAAAATGAATAGTATTTTTCTAGGATGACATGATTGACTTTTTCTTTTGTTGAGAATTCATCATCTTTTCATGTCATCTTTGTTAACTTTTTCAAGACCCTGTAATGCAACATCCCCACCAGAAAATCTGGTGTCTGACTGTGGGACCAACAGTAAGTATTCAATCACCAGAACTTTCATGGTGAGTCCAAGAAATGGTCACATGTGAGAATTTTTGAGATGGATAAGTTAGTAATTACAAGGAATGACTTAAGTTTCTGAGCTAACAAAATCACTCCCCACAACACTTTGTGGGAGTATCATGATTTAGCATTTCTTTCATCACTCAAAAAATATTACTGCACATCTTCCTGATTTAAGACCAGTCTAGGAGGAGGTTGAAACTGCAATAAACTAAGTGTTTTTTCTGTGACCACATGTCTGACTTTTTCCTTTTTTCCTAATGTGAACTCGTCATCTTTTCTTCATCTCATCATTGTAAACTTTGTTTGTAACTCAGCAAGGCAAGAGAAAACTCTGAATCCAAACCAACTGTAAGTAGGAAGAATTAAAAATTGACCTTGGTAGAAGCATTGAGTAAATACATTCTGTTAAATTATTTGTCTGTAGAACTTAAGGTCTAAGGAAGTTATGGACAAACTACATGTGGCCTGTGGTGCTTTCTGAATGGCCTGCTTAATTTCATGAGGAAAATATGTTTATCAAAATTTTGTCTGTCTCGTTTCATTGTCATACTCACTCACCATTTCTTCCCAGTACCATAGCTTGAAACAGTTCCACTAAATGACATATTTAACAATGATTAAGTACAATGTTTCTTGAATTCTCTAACCTTTCGTTGAAAAATAACATTTTCAGCATTTTAAAACATTTGTGGACTTTGGCACATTTTGTTTTAGAAACAAAAAATATTCATTATATTTTTTCTCTGTGGAAAGACTTTTTTAATTAACTTTTTCTTTCTTATAGTCAATCGAATAAATTTGAAACTAATCTAATGAGTTTTATGCCCATTCTTATAATGTATTTTTATATTAATGTTACCTTTAAATTTAAAAGTGACAAATGAAATAATGTTATATTTTTATTGAAAAGATCTTTTTACTAAAGAGAGAAAAAAAAGTAACTTTTCCCAATTTCTAAAGCCAATGCTTATAGGTATGGTCTTTTACAGTAAAAATGGTTAAGGCACATTCAAGGAAAAATCACTCTGAATGTTTTTTTGTAGTGTGACCCACCTAATGATGAGCCATGTCTCATGTGGCCCACTTCTTGAAATTGGTTGCCATATGTCTGGTATGAAGCAATGAATTTAATGTTAGAATAAAGGAGTTAAAGAATATAACTCACCATTAAATCATATCAGTGTTGTTCATTCTTTGGTTGTTCAGAATTTCAGAAAGATATTCAATAATGTTATCAAACCTGAAAATAAAAACAATTACAATTGAAAAGAGCAATTTTTATATCTATATACTACAAAAATTCTGATGATGAGAATTTTCATAATAGTTATGTCTTAAACTTTACTTTTTAAAGCCAGATCTGCATTTCCGAGAAAAGACATTGATATTATCATATCATTCTCTCAAGTCAATTTCTTTATCACAATAATATAGTGGTTCTTTCTGATTCTTTTCAACACTTAAGAAAGTATAGATGCACTTCTTCCTACACTATTCTATTGGTAAATATATTGTTAAAATGTCTCATCCCTGGCATGCCCCAATAGTTAATGAAGAATTAATTGGGAAATTGGGCAAAATACTGACCCATAATCATCTTACCTATCTAAGATAGTTGTAACAGTAAATGGCTGTTACTCCTGTAGTCACCATTAGCGAGGGGACAAATAAGAATATTTGAGGTGAAACAACTAATCTTCCCAAAAGTAAAAAGTAGAACTCTACTAACAATTTTGTAGATTATGAATCTGGTGTCATGTTCTGATTGTTCTGTTGTGGCAGTGAAGGAATAAATATTTGGCTAATCAACTAATAATGACACAAAAATATATGTGATGGTGAGGCTTCATTTCTGGAGCTCTAGGGTGGGGTAGGTACTTTATTGCCATTGCAATCATATTCATACTAACCCAGAGTGATAGACTTTGTTAAGGTTCCATTGATAGGTCAAATACATTTATTTGAAAATCATTTTTATTCAATAGGACTTTGTGCCAAAAAAAAAATCTTTTAAAAAACAACCACATAAAAAATGTAAATATGAACATAATTATTTGAAGCCATATAATTGTGTATAAATTATTAGTATTAGATAGTAATATTAGAAACCATATAACCATGTGCAAATAATTTGTACTAGAATACTTGACATCAGATAACTGTAAGCAAAAAAAAAAAAAACTTGTGAAATAACTACACAAAAATGTGAATATGAAAATACTATCAATACAATTCCCTAATCTCTTGGCATAAAATAACTCTAGATGGGTTGACAAGCCATTAAAAATCAATCTCTCATCTGTGCATGTACTTTCATTTCAATTTTGTATATAAAAAGTAAAAAAAAAGGGTGTCCTTGTGGTGTAATGGGTAAAGCAATGGACTGGGAAATCGTAGTGAGCGAGTTCGTACTCCAGTCGCACTATTACGTTCACTTTTGGACAAATACCCTTGGGAAAGGTATGAACCCTCTTATCCTCCTGGCTATGGGTTAAATAGTACCACTACTGTTCTTCTAGGTTTGGTTTGGTTTGTTTGGTTTTATGGCATATCAACCTTTGTAGGTTATTTAATGCCAAATCCATTTTTAAGTAAATAATCTGTTCTATTGAAAACAGTTCAGTTTAGCATAAGTACGCAGTTTAACTGTCAAAAACATTTCCATTTCAAACTATTCAAGCAGTTATATGTAATAATTCAGTTAAGTGTAAATACAGTTTTAATGTCGAAAAAAAAGTTCTATTTGAAATAATTCAGTTAAGCATGAGCACGCAGTTTAAGTGTAAGTACGGTTTAATTGTCAAAAACGTTTCTATTTCAAGCTATTCAGTTTACTCAATTCATTTTAGCATAAGTATGCTGTTATTTCTATTTAAACCATAGATAGGGCCCTATCAGGTGCTACCACTCCGGGCCAGAGTGGACCTGGGAGCGATTGCAATGAAGGGGTACTCCGCATTCCCCAAAGCTCCAGCATTGCTGGAACTTCACCATCAGATTGTTTAGTGTCATATCCAGGACACTCATTAAGGGGGGGTCTTACCCCTCTGCAGAGGTGCAGTCAGTGTATTCTACAGCCCCAGCTGACTTGGCAATGTTCTTCTAGGAGAATGGCTTTGGCATTAAATAACCTACAAAGGTTGATATGCCATTAAACATAGAAACCAAACCAAACTGTAAAAAAAAAAATCAGGGCTCAGTCTTTATACTTTTTTATCACACCATATAAATATGTATGCATGTATGTATATAGTGTTGTAATTTGGTTCTTGAGATTTAAGTAAGTAAAAGTACTGGTGAAAAAAAAAAGAAAAAAAAAGAAGCACTATTTCCATCATTGTTATTTGTCATTTAAATGTTGTAGGACTATCTTAGGCTCTACAATGGGACTGGTATCTTGAGTCAAATTTATTACTGCTACCCTCTGGAATAATTGTGACAATATATATGCATTACTCTTTGAGAATAAAGCTATTTCCAGCCTAATTTTAACTGAATGATAATAGAGTGGGTTTTCATTTGTGATGAATTTTAATTTCTAATTATCAAGATATTCGATATATATGTTTTGCCAATCCCACTGCATGAGAAATATGTGACACAAAGTAAATTTCTATTCATAGTTTAACAGGATTGAATTCAGAGTTTTCTAACTGCCATACTAAAGTTAAAAAGCCCAGTCTACCATACTATTTTCTTATAGATGGAGAATAATCAGATTCATACATTTCCAAAGATTATGAATACAATGTGAAATGCAAACAGCCTCATCCAGGATTTGAAATCAGGTCACTATGTCCATTTCCTCTGACATCAACCATTAAACAACAAACACCTGAATTTTCAACATAACAGAGGTAAGTATAAATTACTAATTAGAATTTTCGATTTCTTCTGAAATAGAACTGGACCACTGTTACAATGGGAAACTAAAAGTCCTCTCATCTATATTTTTAATTGGAAAGAGTTTGCCTGTCCTTTATAGAGGGCTAAACAATTGATACAGAGTTATCAAATTTGGTATATATACTGATTGACCCTTGAAGAATGGTAATAAAACTGTTCCTTTTGGTGAAGCTATGTAACAACTAAGTGTAGAGGATTCAAATTTTGGAGAAAAAAATTAAATTTATTACTAAAATAATCATTGACTATGATAAACATTACTCATTCATTTTGTAAGTTGTTATTCAATCTGAAGATGTAAAATGATGGTACAACATGGTTGCTAAGTGAAAACTAACAACTGAGACAAAGAACAAAATTGATTAAAACTGATAAAGTGTCACTCAAAGTATAAATGTTTCTCTATAAAACTGACATTTTCAGCATAACATTAGGAACTTCAAAATATGAAAATAAAAATAAAAAATTAAATTTGTTTTCTTTCATGTGGATTCATCTTTTCTTGCTATGATTTCTATTTACAATTGTGACTGTTTGACAACAAGTATTGTAAAATGGATATTATTTAGAAAAATGAAATAAGTAGAAAGAGTTTTAACATTTTTAGATGGAGATTATTAATCATTATTTTACTGTAGGAAAAATTTTCACTGAAATTTGAGTGATAGTGATTCTCCTCAGGTATCAAGGAGTTTTCTGCATATTCAAGCTGATTTTAGCAGTACTGTGGTCAGTATGGTCTCAATTCTTGTCTCCAGTTACTTCAGTCTCCTTTCCATACCCTTAGAGATGACTCCAAGGACAACAATTACAATTGTTATTACCATTACCCTTATGTGCCACAGATTTTTAAGTTCTCTAGCAAGACCCAAGTATTCGACTATGATGTTCCACAGCTTTTTTGTTCTCTGGCAAGATACAAGTTTTTGTCTATCATGTTCCAATGCTTTTTTGTTCTCTACCAAGATCCAAGTATTTGTCTATGATGTTCCACAGCTTTTTTGTTCTCTACCAAGATCCAAGTATTCCTGTTCCACAGCCTTTTTGTTCTCTACCATATCCAAATATCTGTCTATAATGTTTCACAGCATAATTTGTTCTCTAGCAAGATCCAAGTATTTGTCTATGATGTTTCACAACTTTTTTTGTTCTCTAGAAAGATACAAGTATTTGTCTATCATGTTCCACAGTTTTTTGTTCTTTACCAAGATCTAAATATTTGTCCACGATGTTTCACAGCTTTTTTGTTCCCTAGCAAGTATTTGTCTATCTTTCTTCTTTCTTTTATTTTTACTCTATTATCCACTAGAATATTAAGATAAACCAGATGACATGTTCCTTTTTTTCTGTTAATTAGCACTTGGTCTGGTCTTCTGGTTGGGATTGGAAAATCTTTATCTGAAAGTCCCAGAAAATTTTATGCATTGCTTTTTCTAGTCTGTGCATGTACTATTTGACAATATGGTGAAATTTTAATCTCTTGCAAAAATACCTGTGGATCACTTTCCCAGCCAGTCATACCTCATCTTTTAACCTTTTTGTGCCAGTTTGTTCCCTTTGCTTAGTAAGTGATTAACCATTTCATTTCTATCACTAATTTAACAGCCTTTTCCTTCTTCTTAATTTTAGTTGCTTTTCAATTTTCTTAGAGATAACTACTCATGTGAATTTTAATTTAAAAAGGAATGAAAATCAAGATAAAAAATAAAAGTTAAAATTATTATCATCATCATCATCATCATCATCATCAATGATAATAGTAAGTAAAGTAAAGTAAAGTAAAGTTGGCAACCATAGTCAAGGGTAACCCGAAGGCTCCCTTTTCAATAGCTACTACACCGAGGTGTAAGGCAGGGTGCCACTCCTTTCCTTGGATCGCTCCACGTTACTTTTGATCCATACCTTATAATGATGAGTGTTAAGCAAGGAGGTATCAAGTACCATTTTTTGAGTCTTTGGTATGACTCGACCTGGGAATGAACCCCAGTCTCCCAGGCCATTGGTAAACAAACTAACCACTAGAAAAATGATTAATTGAGTGGATTTCTGTTTGTCTTGTTGTGTCTCTGATTCAAATCTTGACTTCTTGCTTGGTTGGATTTTGGTTTGGTTTGGCTTGGCTTGGTTTCTTAGTTTAATGGCATATCAAACATCATGGGTTATCTGATGCCAAAGCTATCATTCAAGAAGAACAGGAGTGGTACTATTTAACCCATAGCTAGGAGGATAAGGGGGTTCATACCTTTCCCAATGGTATTTGACCGAAAGTGAACATTATAGTGTGAATGGAGTTCAAACTCACTTACCATGATCCTGCAGTCTAGTGTTTTAACTATTACGTCATGAGGACACCCCTCTGATGGTTTGGTTTGGTTTGGCTTGGTTTTATGGCATATCAAGCATTCTAGGTAATTTAATTCCAAATCCATTTTTTACTCATATAAATAGTTCTATTTCCAGCAATTCTGTTTAATATAAGTACACTATTTAACCCACAGATAGGACCCTATCAGGAACTACCACTCTGGCCAGAGTTGACCTGGGAGCAATGGCAATGAAGGGGTACTCAACATTCCCCAAAGCTCCAGCATTACTGAAGCCTTATCATCAGATTGTCTTCTGATATATCAATGACATACATTGGAGGAGTCTTACCCCTTTGAAGAGATGCAGTCAGTGTATTCTACAGCTCCAGCTGACTGAACCATCTTATTTGGTGGAGATGAGTACTTCAACTAGAATTTTTATAATTGAATTTTTTCTTTTAGATTTCTTATATAGAGGTTGTACCTAAAAGACTCAGGTCTCACTCTAATCCATGGCTAAGAGTAATAACAAGAAGGATGTTCTGCCAACAAGCAATCAATATCATCATTGATAAAGAGGAAAATAAATGACATGGGGAGAAAGATTATTGAAGAATAAAAACAGACAGTCCAGAAGAAAAAAGGATTAGGGAGACTGTGGAAGTGTAATATTAAGATTTGAGCAAAACAGCCACACTAATACAAAAAAAAAAAAAAAACAGCATTTGGGGATAGGGGGGCGGAATTGTAAAGGGATTATTCACAGAACTTTGTATTTATCCAACCCCTGTGTCACAAGGTGGATGCAACAACAGATCTGTTTTTAAACCAAGTTTAATAAATTTGAATTCATTTTTTTCTCCTAGGCTGGTTGCCACACCAGGTTTAAAGAGCTAAGTCTGTTCTGCAGTTCACCCATTGGTGGAGAGAAAACTGTTGGATACATACATTTCCCAAGGGTATTAGCCCTATGTAAACAGCCCTGTCCAAGATTTTGAACTTGGGTGGCTGTGTCCATTTCCTACAATGAAAAATATTATGCCACAAGCACCTCCATAAATTCTTATTATGTTGTAGTCATCATTTGTAAAAAGTATAGTATGTGTATCCCCTTTTATATAAGAAAATATATGTATTCATGCAATTCTAGTGAAAAAGAGGAAAGTATGTTTTTTGAATTTCAAAGTCGTGATTATATTTCAAAACACATTTACATGTACATAATGAGAATATATGAACACGTGCAAGAGATATCATGTATTATATTCAAATAATTGATTTAGCAAAGCAAAAATATTCATAGTAACATCTGAAACCCATTCAGATTTATATAAAAGAATAAACAATAGTTAATATTGATGATATTACATCAGGCATGAAAGAGATTTTCATATTAAGATACCCAAATGATTTAATATCCATAATGCACTGAGATTTCACAGTTGCCATAATTATTTATATATAACATGCACCCCAACTTTGGGCTATGAAATATGAAAAAAAAAAAGAAAAACTCTTGTCTATAATGCGCACTGACTTGTAGCAGCAAAAGCTAATCTAAATTTACCCTTTTTCAACATTTTATTCATTTGTGCTGACTGAAAATAAGAATTATATAGTTTACATTACCTTAAAAAAAAAAAATCTACTCAGTATTTAGAGTAAACGCACGGATATGTCCACACAAAAATGCAAGGGGCTGTCCTCATGGTGTAATGGTTAAAGCGATGGACTGCGGAATCGTAGTATGTGAGTTCGTACTCCAGTCGCGCTATTACGTTCACTTTCTGGCAAATACACTTGGGAAAGGTATGAACCCCCTTATCCTCCCAGCTATGGGTTAAATAGTACCACTACTGTTCTTCTAGGAGAATAGATTTGGCATTAAATAATCTACAAAGGTTGATATGCCATTAAACAAAGAAACCAAACCAAACTAAACAAAAATGTAATAAGCTTGTGACAAAAATAAGCTCATATAAGGAGAAACAAAATTATGAAAAAACATATTCCGAAGGATGTTTCTCTGTAATGGCATAAAATGCTTTAGTTTAGACTATAGACTTAACTCACTTTTTGTCAGACCATCTTGAATATTGAGAGAAATGTGGCTGGAAAAAAGTTAATTTTATAGTTTTTATGTACATTATGCACATCTAACTTTTTGGCTGAAAAATCACTGTCATGTACACAAATAATTACTATAACTTTGATTTAATCTATTAATGTGGCAATTAATATTTCTAAGGGGGATTACCAGTTATCAGTAATAGCTGGTACGAGGGAGAATATAGTTCCAATATTATCATTAACAGTTTAACGGTTTATCAGTGGATATTCTATCTACTGATATACTAACACTGAATAAACTGAAGGAAAGACAAGATAGGCTCATAGACACACAAAAAAATATCTAATACATAGATATGAAAACATAAAAGTATTACCAGAATACATGAATGCTTCCCAACAGATGAAATGTACATATTGATCCATGTACAAGCAGTATATAAATTAACAGAAAACAAAAAAAGTGTTTCTTGTCCTCTTTTGTTAGCAAATCTATATTAGTTTTGTATTTCAGTACCTAGGCAAAACATTGTGAATTTGTCTTGGCATTGAAATATAAGACCTACATGACTTTGTCAGCCAAAATGGACAAGAAAGACCCACACTGAGTGGCAAAAGAAAGTCTCTCTAATGTTCACCAAACATTGCTGAAAAAGCATGTCTTCTTTGTTCAAAGAGCAAGACCAAAAAAGATCAAGGAAGGATTCTGAATTCATGTGATGTCCATCTCCAAGGGAAATAATTATTTATTGTCCCCCAGCATATCATTACAAATGCACTATAGGGATCTTGGTATGTTAGGATGAAGTATGTAGAAGGGGAGACAATTTTTTCTCATACAATGAAGGAAGATTTGTTTTTCTTTCAGTCTTCCTGAAGTATTGATTTTTGTTTACTTTTGAGATGACTTCCTCAGTCAAATAATTAAATAAAACTGCATTTACCAGTATAAATTTGATTTTCATCTTATTGACAAGCAGTTAAAAAAATAAGAAAAAAAAAAAACATTGTTATCAGCTAATTTGATTATAGACTTTTTCTTGTCTCCTCAAGTTACAATGATATTGCAATGCTTAGATACAATAAGACCATAGTGTGCAATAGTCAATGGGGTTTGTATTGCAGGTTGTTTATCTTCTTCTATATTCTCCACTTTTCAGGATCGTTTTTTTAATTTCTTTCTTTTTAAACTCAAATTGATTATAATCTTGAATTAAGCATAGTAGTTCAGTTTTTCTCTAGTCATTGAACTAAAGGTTTGGTCATTATCTAGAAAAGAGTAGAAAGATTTTATTAATGTCAAGGGCAATGTGAAGACTGAGCAGTTAGACAATTGAGTAGTGTTCAAGAGCCCAAAACACTAAACAGTTCAAGCAGCTTAAGTTTAATTTTCTAAATTTGTCTCCAATAAATCTGAATGTTATAATTCTATAGATACCTGCTTATCAATTAATACTTGACATCTGTCAATCTAATCTAGGTATTAGCACAGACCCAGGCAAGGTAGTATTGAAAACTGGTAGTTGCCCATGTTGCAGGTCTCTTCTCTTTATGAAACCGATCTCATCAAAAAGGCAGACAAAATACAAGACAACTTGATATTAATGTTACTGCAGGAATAATCTGAACAAGATTGAACAAACACAATATCAAATTGCATTAAGGAATCCTGGTTTTGGCTGCTCCATCCATCACAGCATGATATTATACCATGATCATAGGTTGTTTGAATTTAGAGTTTTACTTTTCTTAGACTGGTTGCCCTTCTACTATTCACTCTTTGCTGAGTTCCATGCCTTTACTGAAAAGTATTAGCATATACGGAGGAAAACAGTTTCATTTAAAACTTGAACTTTCTATGCTGAATCAATATTTTTGTAATGTGCAGCACTTGTACTTTCTATTGATAGAGCCGATATGAAAAAAAATCAGGGACTGAGATGAATTGATTGATTTTAATGGCATATCAACTTATCCAGGGTTATTTACGCCAAGATGTTAGGGAATCACATTAATTGTACATTCAAATTTATATTTTTTTTTTAGTTTTCTTTCTCTATACTTTTTTTCCAATTCTTTCTTTCTTCTATTCCACTGAAGCAGAACATAAGCATCTAATGTACAATGTTATTTATTTCATTTTCTTCTGTTTCTTTAATTTTTTTTTTTTTATGTGTATCATATTAAAGTGGATTTGGTGGTGATGCTTTAATTCTGAAGCTCTGGGGAGTACTCCTTCATTGATATTACCCCCAGGCCCACTCTGGTTGGTTGGTTGGTTGGTTGGTTGATTGAGGTCAACCATTGTTGGTTATTTAATGCCAAATCCATTTTCATACAAATGAACAGTTATATTTAGACCAGATCACTTTAGCATAAGTACATAGTTTAATTATGAAAAACTTTTCTATGTCAAACTAATCAGTTTAGTCAAACAGTTCTATTTCATACAATTCAGTTTAGTAGAAGTATAGTTTTTGTTCACAAACAGTTAAATGTCAGAAGAGTTCTATTTCAAACAATTCAGTTTAGCACAAGTAGGCAGTTAAAATATCAAAACAGTTCTATTTTAAGTAATTAAGTTTAGCATAAGTACACATTTTAGTTCTACTTAACCCATAGATAGAACCCTATCAGGTACTACCATTCCAGGGCCGAGTGGACCTGGGAGTGATGGCAATGAAGGGGTACTCTGCATTCCCCAAAGCTCCAGCATTACTGGAACCTCACCATCAGATTGTTTAGTGCCATATCCAGGACACTCATAGGAGGAGGGTCTTCCAAATCATATATATATATATATATATATATATATATGTGTGTGTGTGTGTGTGTAGGATTTGACATTAAATACCCTACAAGGGTTAATTAAACATCAAACATAACCAACCAACCAACCAACCAATCTAGAGATGTGAACCATACATGTATTTGCCATCTAGGTCAGAGTGGACCTTGCCCAGTTGGCTGGAGCCATAGAATACACCGACTGCACCTCTACAGAGTAAGGTGTATTTCTATTTTAAGCTATTCAGTTTAGACAAACAGTTCTAATTCAAACAATTCAGTTTAGCATGAGTATGCAGTTTAATTCTCTCTAACCCATAGATAGGGCTCTATCAGGTGCTGCTATTCTGGGCCAGACTGGACCTGAGAGCAATGGCACTGAAGGGGTGCTCTGCATTCCCCAAAGCCCCAGCATTACTGGAACCTCGCCATCAGATTGTTTTGTGTCATATACAGGATACTCGTTGGGGGTGGGGGTCTTACCCTTCTGCCGAGAAGGAGTTGGTGTATTTTACAGCCCCAACCGACTGGGCAATAATTGCTTTGTTTTCACTCAGTTAAATGCTTTCAAGTATTTCTATGTAACAATTTAACTTAACATCCATCATCAGTTAAATGGCTAAACAGTTCTTTTTGACCCATCGATAGGACCCTAATGGGGACAAGCACTCTGGGTCAGAGTGGACCTGGGAGTAATAATATTGAAGAGATATACAACAGTCCTCTGAGCTCCAGGATTGGAGCCTCATCATCTGATGGTTTAGTGCCATATCCAGGACACTTTAAAAGGGGGATCTTACCCCTCAGTAGTTGGTGTATCCATTGATGGCAGCCAAGTGGGCTGCCATGTATGGAAAAATAGAGTTGTTTGCAAATTATTTGTATTTCATGAGAATACTTGATACCAAATAAATATTTGCAAACAAATTATTAGTAAATATAAATAGATGCTTAAAACTAAATAATTATGTATAAGTTATCAGTATTAGATGGAAATACTTGATACTATATAACTATTGGTTGATTGGTTATAATGACATGTCAAACAGTGAAGAGTCATTTTATGCTAAGAAGAGAGGACATTGGATAAATTCGTATTGACATCTTTTGAGTAGTCAATTCTGAAAATGTTTTCGTTTTGTGCACATGCCATTGAATAAGATTTATGTTTAACCAGATCAATTTATCTGATAGTTTGGACTCTAACAAGTACTATCACTGTGGATCAAAGTGGATCTGGGAGTAATTGCAATTGAATAGTATTAAAGACATCTCAGATTTTCAGAACTGGAGCCTAATCATTAGATGCAGTTTAGTGTTATTCCCCGGACACCCCTTTGGACGGGGTGGAGTGTCTTACCCTGGTATTGGTGATACAGGGAGCAAATTCTATGCCCTGCTAACAAAGCCAAACAACTGCATGCAAATTATTTTTATTAGATAGAAATACTTGATATCATGAAACTACAAAAAACGAAAACCCCTCTACAACAATGTAAACAATATAAGCATTATTGTACTATGTAATTCCCTAACTGCTAGGCATAAAATAACCCCTTGATGGGTTGCCATGCCATTCAAATTGATCTTTATTATTCTTCTTATTTTTGCTTTTTTTTTCTCTTGGATATGTAACATATTCTTTTTCTTTATTTTCTTTCTTCACAATCATTACAGAATGGTCTATTATTTTCCATGGGTGATAACAGTGTAATATTCAAACATGTGTTCATGCCTTATTTTCTTAACATTATATAGATTAGTATTACTGTATTTATTTAATGCAAAATATCATTTTAATCTTTATGTATTTTTCAAACATAATTATGTTGCATCAGAAATGCATAAATAATTAGTTGTTGTTTTTTTTTTTTTCTAGTAGCACAAGTTAAAAGTAGCCTGAAAGTCAAAATTCAAAACTTTGTAGTGCTTGTCTTTCAAAGGTAATCTAATTCACTACCTGTCACCAAATCAATTTTTCTGTGAACAAGTACCAAAGAGATTTTTTTTTTATTAAACAGAGAAATACTGGTAAATAAAATCTCTTGACAGTAAAGAGTTTAAGAACTCAAACAGTAACTGTCATGGGTCCCAATAGAATGTATACTTGAGGGACCCAGCAGTGTTTCCTGACTGCAAATCTACACTGATTCACAGAGATAGAGAGAGTGAGAGAGAGAAAGAAAGAGTCTTTAGTCAGTGCCTTTAGCATAAACAAGGACTCTAAAGTGAACTGAATATTCAAGTAACTTAATAAATAGCCCAAAAGTTTAATCTACAGTGCTTTTCCTTTATTTACGAACAAAGTAAGAAATTTGACAGAGATTCTTTCTGCTGTATTTTTTATTTCAAGATTTACCTCGGCCTGCAGCCTGGGACAAGCCACCATTTTTTTTTATGTGTCTATGTAGCTTTTTATATTTAACTAATTTACAGACTACTGTAAATTTTTAAAATCTTTTTTTTATTTTTGGTAACCAAATAAGCTGCCAAAGTTGTTTCTGTTAATATTTAAACAGAGGAAGAAAATAAGAACCACCACAATAACTTGCATGCAAATCATTGTAACTGTTCTTTTCTAGGTTCATCTGTTGTCGACAACACACGTCAGATGTACCAGGCAGCAAATATCCATTCTTATTCGGATGTTATTATGCAAAAGTTGTGATGTGTGTTTTGGAGATGGCTTCTTTTGGCAAGTCTGTGACTTAAAGTAAGCAAAGTAAGTTCTTGTCTATACATTGTGTTTTGTTATAATTCTGGCAAGACTCCAAGTGGTAAAGCAAAGAAGTGTAGATTTGAGGTTCTTGATTGTTTAATGTCTTCAACAAAAACATCATTAAGGAGAAAAAGAAAAAAATAATTTGGAATATTAGTACAAAAAAACAACAAAACTTCTCATATTCTAACATTATACTGTCTCATAATTTTTATCATTTATTAAGCTTAGCATGGCACAAGGTCAGAAAAATAGGGCAGCAAGTGAGATTCAAACTCCTTAACAATGGTCTACTTGCATAAATCATAAACCATTACACTATGCGATGGGTAGTAGAAAGTAAGCATGAGTTAGATTTAGCAAAAAGCTATAAGAAGAGGGCGCTTAGTGAGGATTGAACTCATTAATCAGTAGCAATGATTCCTGATTAGTTTGTTATGTTTTATGTCATATCAACCATTGCTGGTTATTTAATACCAAATTCTGTTTTTACATATATATTAAATATATCATTTCTAAAAATATTTTGTTGATACACACAGTTAAAGGATCAAACAGTTCTATTTCTAATAATTTAACTTAGCAAAAGTCAACAAAGTTAAATGGTTCCAAGTATTACTATCTATCTCTAACAATTCATTTAAACATCAGTCATTTGTTTACATACAGTTAAATGATCGAACAGTTCTATTTCTAACAATTCAGTTGAACATAAGTCATTTGTTTGCACACAGTTTAAATGTCAAACAGTTTTATTTGGCCCATAGATAGGAGTTTATCAGAGTGAACCAGGGAGTACTGGCAGTGAAGGGGTACTCTGCATTCCCCAAAGTTCCAGCGTTATTGGAGCCTCACCATTTGATTGTTTTGTGTCATAACCAGGACGGTCATTGGAGGGATTTTACTCCTCTGCAGAAATGCAGTTGGTGTATTCTGCAGCTCCAGCCAACTTGGCTGAGCAATGAATCTGTGAGACAAATTTGTTGATAATTAAATCATAACATGGTAACCCTGTCGCATAATAGTTGATTTATTTACAGAGGTTTGGTTTCTTTATTTCTTAATGGAATATCAACCTCTTATGGCTTAATTAATGCCAAACTTTGATTCATTTCTAAATGATTACTATCATAACTATATTTTCAATGCCCCATTGAATTTTTTTAAAAATTGCACTTTTATTTGTTCATAATCTTTTGTTTGCACACAGTTGTATGATTTCAAGTATTCCTATCTAATCCAAATAATTTTCAAATAGATCTGTTTGACTCACTGATAAGATTTTTATAGGTACTAACACCGTGAATCAGAGTGGACCTGGGAGTAATAACAAAGAAGGAATGATTCAATACTCTCCTGAGCTCCAGAACTGGAGCTTCACTATCATATGAATTTAGTGTCATCCCTATGATACTCCTTTTGGAGGAGAGGTCTTACCCCTTTGCCGATGATGCAGTCAGTATATTCTAAATGTTACTAAGAGAGTGGTCATATAAGATCTGATCTATATGTATTCTTGAATTCAGAGTATCACAGTTCAAGTTAAAACATTCTTAGTGATCATTTACTATTTACCAAGTTTCATCCTCAGTGGGTGCTTCTGTGACCTTGAGCCAGACTTACTAAATACATACACTAGGATGGTACACAGTGGTGCAATGGTTATTGAGTTAAGTCTTTAATTCATTATTACTATCGAGAGTTTGATTCTCATTTGGTTCCTCACACTTTACTTTCATCATGATTATAAAAGTTTGAGAAAAAATAAATAATTTAGGAGATGTTATTTAGATAAAGTGACATGAAATTTTATAGTTTCTAAGTTATCAAACTTTTAAATACACTGCAGTAGACAATATTTATCCAAAGGAACATGGGAATTGTGAAAATAGGGAAAATAGTCCTGATGGTAAGTCACTTTATAATGAGTTAAGTTTGGTTTCTTGAGTTACTTGAATCTCAGATTGCTTCAGGCACTTTTCATATAAAAACATTTAATATTGCAATCAGTGGCCTTTAATATTTTGAAATTCTATGTATATTTTTTGTCATTATAAGCAAAAATACTGAACAAATTTAATTCCACTTGGGGATGTTTTTGCTTGTTTAGATAGAATATTGAGCTGGGCATTTCTAAAATATTTTTTAAAAATAGCTTTTGGAAGATTTTATATATTGGAAAATATACCATTACAAATCCACTAGAATGTCTCCCCAATCCCGAAATCTCCAGTGCATAAAGTTTAAAATAAATGAGAAACACATGCTTTTTTGAGTGTGTTTCTTTATAGTCCCCATGTATTTGTCATACAATTAAACCCTGTTAGATAGTTATGTTTACTATATATATATATATATATATATATATACATCATTATCATCACCAAGTCATGGTGAAAGCACTGAATCCCCGAACATTTTCCCTTACCATATGTCCCTATTATCCTTCACTCTGGCAGGTCATCTAGACTGCATCCACTATTCACTTAGAGCTGGGCTCAATTGGCTGGGGCCATAGAATACACCAATTGCTTCTCTGCAGAGGGGTAAGACCTCCCAATATGACACAATATAATTTGATGGTGAGGTTCCAGTAATGTTGGAGCTTTGGGAGATGCAGAATACTCCTTGATTGCTAGCATTCCCAGGTCCTATTTGGCCCAGTGTGGTAGCACCTGATAGGGTCCTATCTATGGATTAAACAGAACTAAACTGTGTACTTATGCTAAACTAACTTGTTTGAAATAGAACTGTTTTGAAATTTAATTGTATGTAAATAAAATGACTGATGCTTAATTGAATTGTTACTTATGCATAGCAATACTTGGAACGATTTAACATTGTTGACTAAACGGAATAGTTTGAAATAGAACTGTTTTTGATATTTAAACTATGTACTTATACTAAACTGAATGGTTTAAAATAGAACTGTTTAGATGTATAAAAATGGATTTGGCATTAACTAACATACAATGGTTGATATACCATAAAACCAAACCAAAGAATGTTTTCACATTTTACTGTGTGTTTAAACAGCGTACTTATGCTAAACTGAATTGTTTGAAATAGAACTGTTTTTTACATTTAAATTGCGTGCATATGCTACACTGAATTTTTTGAAATAGAACTATTTTGACATTCAAACTGTAATTATGCTAAAATGAATGGCCTGAAATAGAACTGTTTGACAATTAACCCTGTGTAAACAAAAAACTATACTTATACTAAACTGAACTGTTTGAAACTTTTATCAAAATAACTTAATTCTGAGGTAAATGACCCAAAACGTGTTGATATGCCATATAACAAAACAAAACAACCAACCAACCACTCAGAGCTGATGTAAGTCCTTGTAATTTAGTCAACACTGGTATGTCCATGTGTAAGAGGCCTTGAGTGAACATTGCTTATGAGAATATATTTACTTCTCCAACAGTGCCTAGCATGTCTTGTTCATCTGACTTGCATGGTTTGTAAGATAGGTTGTAAGTTTTGCTGTTTTGTGTGGTGTTGCTTCCAGGATAGCACATAGCACTTTTGTAGTTCCCATCTAGCTTTTTCTCTATGTGTTTTATTAGCATCTAAGTGGTGAATCCATATTGTAGTACAGACACAGCCACAGCATAAAAAGCCCTGTTTTATTTTATCAGTGAAATCAGATTTCAACAGGATAGATAACCAGTTCAATAGCAGTCCACACCTTTGTTATGCATATAGTGACCTCATTTTCAGTAGAAAGGTTATTGGTGCCTAGATATTTAAACTAGTTAGAGGCTTGTCCTTAAAGGTGAAGATGGCTCCTTGTTTTATTTGTGTTTATGTAGAGATCAATGCCTCCGGCTGCTGGCCCCATGCTATGCAGTAGGGATTCTGCTTGCACAGCTGTATTTGTGAGAAGTACAAGATCATCTGTGTAGTCAGCATCTGTCATTGTTTCAGTTGGATATCATCTGCTTCTTGTTTTTTTTTTAATGTAAAACCTTTTTCTTTAATTAGATCTATTAACCTTTTCATATGATCTAGGCAAATTATAAATATATGGTGTTAATGTTTCTTCTTGCAAGATTCCAGAAATATTTTTTTCAGAAGTGGTGTTTTTAAACACACACACACACACACACACACACACACACTCATACACACACAGGATTTTACTTAATCATCATCATGTCGTGCTGGTAGCACGGATATCCCTGAGCCTCTCTCGCCACTTTTCCCTATCATTCATCGCCTCAGGCAGGTCTTCTGGACAACATCCTGTATCCTCACATAGTTGCTGAATGTATGTTCGTGCTGGTCGTCCTGCTTTTGCACGGCCATGTGCGGGGGTCCACAAGAGTACATCACTTATGAGTTTGTCCCTGCTTCTCCAGCAGTGTCCTGCATGTCTGGTTCATCTAACTTGAATAGTTTTCATGATAGGAGGCAGGTGGCCGTACAGTTGGTGTCTTGTGGGGTGTTGCCGCCAGGACTTGTTCAAGATTGCTCACAGCTTTTGCCATAAAATGACATATTTCACTCAGGAAAACATCTTGCTTTATTTTTCAATATAATCTCCATTCTTTAAAACATATTTTTCCCATAAAAAAAAGAGTTTTTTAGCGACTGGTTCTTCATTTCATCATTTGAAAACTTTGTTGAATGCAGAAATTCTTAGATGTGCCAAAACCAGTGGAAATCAGAGGGGACCAGTCTCTAAGGAGGATATAGCAGCAGTTTCAAACCAAACTGACTGATAGTTTTCACTGTGATTGCTTCAGTATGAGACCTTAATGTTCTGGAATCAATATTGTGGGAATCCAGTGACAATTGACTTTAGAAAAGGTCAGGTCCTAATTCATAATTTTGAGTGCTGTACCAACAGAAATTCTAAGTTGTTCTGAAATGTCCTCTTTTGTAACTTTTCTAAGAACCAAAATGAGTGCATTAACTGAATATACAATTTCAAGTGTGTTTACCATTGTGGGTCGACCAGGTTTGTCTAGATCTTGAATAATACTCAATCTTTAAGCAATTTAGCCCATTTGAAAACATTACTTTCGTAAAACATGCTTCTCTATACACATCACTTTCTTTTGTAAGTTTCAAATAGTTTGCACTTTTAAATCTGATCATCAACCTATGTTTAAGCCTGGAGCACTGTTTGATTTGCCACCATTTTGAATAGCTTCAAGATAAATAGTTTTATGAAATTAAAACAATTTTGCTATAAAGCAATTTCAAACAATGTCGAGTTAACATTTATGAAAAACAAACAAAACAAAATCCCTTTTACTGAATGACCCTTATATATATAAATATATCATTGTAGTAAATACACATGGCAATCAGAGTTCAAGTCCTGGATAAAGCTATTTGTATTTCACATTGAGCTAATATTTTTGGGAAAGGTATGCATGTGATAATTCTTCCTTCAACTGTGAGTAAATAGCAGGGAATACTTGATCCTTTAACTTTAGTATGGTAACAGAACTTGGTGAAGTAAAACTCTGAATTCAAACTTGTTAAACTCTGCTTAAAAATTCACTATGCAGAGAGGTTAGTACATATTAATGTGAGTGTATGTGTGTAAGTGACCAGACATAATAGTTAGAGTGTTTGCCAATGGCCTGGGAGACTGGGGTTCAATCCCAGGTCAAGTCATACCAAAGACTCAAAAAATGGTACTTTATACCTCTTTGCTTAATACTCAGCATTATAAGGTCCTGATCAAGGGTAAAGTGGGTCAATCCTGGGAAAGGAATAGCGCCCTTCCCTACACCTTGGTGTAGTAGCTATCGAAAAGGGAACCTTCTGGTCACCCTCGACTACGGTCGTCAACTTGACTTATGTGTGTAAGTAAAAGTAAAGTTAGCGACCATAGTCGAGGGTGACCCGAAGGCTCCCTTTTCGATAGCTACTACACCAAGGTGTAGGGGAGGGCGCTACTCCATTCCCTGGATTGCTCCACTTTACCCTTGAACCGTACCTTATAATGCTGAGTGTTAAGCAAGGTGGTATCAAGTTCCATTTTTAAAGTCTTTGGTATGACTCGACCTGGGATTGAACCCAGGTCTCCCGGGCCATTGGCGAACACTCTAACCGCTGGGCCAATGTCCCGGTTAGTAAAAATCTTCTAAACAGAATCATGAAAAATTTATTTTTATAATGACACAAGGCGTTTTAGAAATTCAAATATATAATTACATTTTTGAGGCTCATTGTATCATGGATATCATTGTTGGAATCAAATTAGACAAGTTGAATTCAAATCCAGAATAAGGGTTTTTGCCTTTTACTTTATACTAATGCCCTTAGAAAAAGTGTGAATTCATCTCTTTTCTCCCCAGCTATGAGTAAAGAGAAGTGCAGAATGATTTCCGAAACTGTGGTTTGACAACAATTCTAAGGCAATGGAAAGAGTTTCATTTTTTTTTAAATATGATTTTTGAAAACAAGAATACTGTTCATTTTTTTTTTCACTAAAGTTGTCAGATTTTCCCAAGAAAAATCAATAAAACTCTTCAAATCTAAATGATTTCTAATTTGTATTTACCCATGTAAATTGAGATAAATTAGGATTGATTAATTGAGTGATTTTAATGCTATACCAAAGGATCTAGGGCTATTTTATGCCCAGAGGTTTAGAAATCCCATTCCTTGTATGTTTGTATTTACAGTTTTTGTGTAGTTGTTTCTTAAGAGTGTTTTTTTGTACACAATCCTATTGTATACAAATAATTTTCAAACTGATCAATTTGACCATTGATGAGATCCAAAAAGGTACTATCACTCTGGGTCAGAGTGGACCAGGGAGTAATGGCAATGAAGGGGCATGTCACACTCCTTAGTTCTCTTGAACTGGAGTCTCACCATCAGATGCAATTTAGTGTCATACCCAGGATACCCCATTCTGCAGGGGATTTTATCTGGCATATTTTTAGCTCTGATGGTGGTTGGTTGTTTAGGTTTTATGGCATCAACCTTAGTAGGTTATTTAATGCCAAATCCATTTTTATAAATATAATCAGTTCTATTTCAAACAATTCAGTTTTGCGTGAGTACCCATTTTAATTGTCCAAAACATTTCAAGTAATTCAGTTTATTCAAACTGTTCTAAATCAAACAATTCAGTTAAGTATAAGTATAGTTTTTGTCCACACACAGCTAAATGTCAGAATAGTTCAATTTCAAACAATTGAGTTTAGCATAAGTTCAGTTTCTATGTCAAAAATAGTTCTATTTCAAACAATGCAGTTTACATGTCAAAACAGTCCTATTCCAAGTAGTTATGTTTCACATAAGTACACAGTGTAGTTATATTCGACCCATAGATAGAACCCTCTCAGGTGCTACCACTCTAAGCCAGAGTGGAACTGGGAGCAATGGCAATGAAGGGGCACTCCACATTCCCTAAAGCTCCAGTATTACTGGAACATCATCATCAGATTGTTTAGTGTCATATCCAGGACACTCATTGCAGGGGGTAGATATTACCACTCTGCAGAAGTGCAGTTGGTGTATTCCAAAGCCCTAGCTGAATGGGGAATCTGATGATAGGGCAATGAGACAAATAATATTACAGCATAAGACAATCATATTTAAAAATGTTAAAAAATATTTTAACTAAATTTTGTGTATTTCTTTTTGGCAAATCAAGCTAAGCAACCTGATAAATTTACAGAATCTATTGTTCTTTAGAGTTCAGCTTCATTAAAGCAAATTGTTCTGTTTGAGTAACTTAGAATATACAGACTGTATCATTTGGAGAGGGTTAAGATCCCTTTGAAATGGTATGACACTAAACTACATCAGCTGGTGAGGCTCCAGTTCTAGAGGTTTGGAGAGTACTCCTGCATTGCTATTAGTTCCAGATCTACTCTGTTCTAGAGAAATTAGAATATATTTATGAATCTTTTTTTTCTTTTGAACTGTAAATTACTTGGTCAATGACATGACTTATTCTCTATATCTTTTGCTTGGGGGAGTCACCATACCATCGTAGCTAACATTCTGGACAGGGAAATAGTTGTAAGTGTGTTTAAACTCCAATCCCACTATCATGTTCACTTTTGGACTAATACCTTTATGAAAGGTATGACCCCCCCCCACTTATCCCCACCTCAGCTATGGAATAAATTGTACCACTATTGTTTATCTGTTTGGATAGATTTGGCATTAAATAACCTATGAAGATTAATAAGCCATTAAAAAAAAGAAACCAAACCATCTCTTTTGCTCTTTTCTTAACAGCAGACATCTTTTTTCTGTGTCTGCCTTTTACTCTTTTTCAATTTTCTCTTTTCTGTTTATTCCGTCTTTGCTTTTTTTCTTCTCATGCTTTCTTACTTTCTGTCGTTTCACTTGACTGATGGTCTTCTGTTCTCACAACTTGCCAACGCAAACAATGCCATCATCTAATATCCACAGACATGCAACAGCACTGATCCATACATAAATATTGCCCAGTCGGCTGGGGCTGTAGAATACACCGACTGCTTCTCTGCAGAGGGGTAAGACCCACCCCTAACAAGTGTCCTGGATATGACACTAAACAATCTGATGGTGAAGTTCCAGCAATGCTGGAGCTTTGGGGAATGCGGAGTACCCCTTCATTGCCATCGCTCCCAGGTCCACTCTGGCCCGGAGTGGTAGCACCTGATAGGGCTCTATCTATGGGTTAAATAGAAATAACAGCATACTTATGCTAAAATGAATTGAGTAAACTGAATAGCTTGAAATAGAAACGTTTTTGACAATTAAACCGTACTTACACTTAAACTGCGTGCTCATGCTTAACTGAATTATTTCAAATAGAACTTTTTTTCGACATTAAAACTGTATTTACACTTAACTGAATTGTTACATATAACTGCTTGAATAGTTTGAAATGGAAATGTTTTTGACAATTAAACTGTGTACTTATGCTAAACTGAACTATTTTCAATAGAACAGATTATTTACATAAAAATGGATTTGGCGTTAAATAACCTACAAAGGTTGATATGCCATAAAACCAAACAAACCAACCATACATAAATAATTATATCTTTTATAACAAAAGCTTTGCTACTTATCAATAGAATAAGGTATGCCTACAAAAAATAGTTGTAAAATGATGATTGCTTCAGGTTAACCTTAAAGTGATTGCAATACTGCACTGAATTTGTTTCAGGCAGAATGACAATAACATAATAAATAAAGTCTAAGAAATGAGCACCTATCATTGCACAATGGTTAGCAAGCTCATTTCATAGTTTTTTTATAAGTATAGTGAGCTCACTCTTTACTGAGGCTCAATAAATATTTCACTGCCTTGACATGGAGTGATACGTTGTATAGGAAACTACTATAGTTCACTTTTTACTACTAAATGCTATGCAATGCAGTTTTTTTTTACTCCTTACTGCTATGCTATGCAGTTTTTACTACAAATTGCTATGCAATGCAGTTTTTATGACTAATTGCTATGCAGTTTTTACTACTAATTGCTATGCAATGCATCTCCCCTTTTTACTATCATTTCACATCTGCTTTAAAGAGAAAAAGAAGAATTTCTGCACAGAACATTTTTCTGAATACATACAGCTTAAGTTGATCCTCACTTGGTGCCCCAGACTAGAGGCTTTGTAGGCTAAGTGTTTAGTAAGTATTTTGGTGGCTTGACATGAATTAATAGGTAGTATAGTAAACTCACTGAGTTCTCTATATTTATGGCTTTGTGCCAGACTAACTAAGATTAGTATAAATACATAACGTACCTCACCACATATTACTTATCAACACATTAGTCTTGATCATATTTACCCAACCCCTCCGCTCGGGCAGGATATGACACAAGGTCAATTTTTAAGCGGAGTTTAACAGGTTTGAATTCAGAGTTTTCCTTCTCCTAGACTAGTTGCCTCACCAAGGCTGAAGAACCTAGTCTGCCCTACATTTACCCATAGCTGGAGGGAGAATAATTGGATTCATACCTTTCCCAAGGGTATTAGTGCTATGTGAAATGCAATCAATCCAGGATTTGAACTCGTGTCGCCGTGTCGAATTCCTCCGACGATAACCATTACACCACGTCATCAACACATTAGTCTTGATGACGATTAATGCTATACTGACCAGTCCTCAATGGAATACCCATGTATGTGACCATGTGCCAATCTACCTTTTGTAAAGTATCTCATTATGATATTCTGGTCAACAAGCAAAACTCTCAGACCCCTAGTTCAGCAAAATCTCATTATTTCTATAGATATGTGTGACTAATGCTGCAAAAAATGCTGCTTCATTGCAGGATTTTAAAAACTAATGCACTTGTTAGGGAATAAAGCATATTCCAGTCTAATTTGCTATAGAATGATAATTTTAGCTCTGAAAATCTTTTTTATATCAATCAAGTTTTTGATATAACAATAAGATTTCAATTAGAATCCTTCACTCCTTCTTAAATAGACATAGCAATTATGGACTGGGTTCTTATTGTAAAAGTATGAATTTACCCAATCAATCCGCAAAATCAGTTTTAAAGCAAAATGGAACTGGTTTCTATTTAGAGTTTTTATTTTCCTACACTTAATGCCTAGCCAAGGCTAAAGAATCTTGTTTACTTTAATATTTACTAATAACCGATGGAAGAACGTATAGGTTCATGCTTTCACTGGAGCATTAGCGTTAAGTGAAATGCAAACAGCCTTGTCCAGGATTTGAACTCTGATCACCAATTCTATTTCCTATGATAATTTATGTCCCCACTTGCACAAGTAACCCAACAGGTTCAACAATTGTTTAGTACATATCCATTTCCATAAACTGCAAGCCTTTTCTTGAAGTAATTGTTATATAGCTTGCTAGTCTATCAGATTTATTACTGTCTATTGAATTTAATTGTTACTGAGTATTGTGAATCTATTACCCTATGCCAGACTAAGCTGAGCTTAGTAAATATGCATGCAATGGTAAGTAAGATAGTCGAGTAGACTAATACTGCTGTTGTAAGTTTAGTCATCACCAACTAACTCATCTTTGTGACTTCATTTAATGCGAGGCAATGCTTAGATAAGATTGGTAATGTTTAAAGAACTTGCTTTTATTTATGCTTACAACCTATTAGAAATAATGCATTAACTGCTAAGCCTGTTTAAGCATATTGGATGAATGGTTTCTTACATCTAGTTTCTATAGCAACCTGCTAAAAATGTAATGTATCAAAAGTATTTTGAATTTTTAAAACCGTTACTCTAAAACCTTTTGTTCTGGGTATGATACTAGACATTATCAACTGAGAAGTATCCAGTTCTGGTAAATATGGAGTCATCCCTTCATTTCTTCCAAGGTCTTTCTGATCTGGAGTGGTAGTACCTGTTATGATCTTATCTATAAGTCAAATATATCTGTTTGAAAACCATTTGTATCAGAGAGGAATATGTGAAAGCATATAACTGTGTAAACTATTTGCACTAAAAATAGTTACTAGATAAATGTTTCATCCCTGGTATGCCAAAATGGTTAATGAAGAATTAATTGGGAAAATGGGCAAAATACTGACCCATAATCATCTTACCTACCTAAGATAGTCATAACAGTAAATGGCTGTTACTCCTATTGTCACCATTAGCAAGGGGACAAATAAGAATATTTGAGGTGAAACAACTAATCTTCTCAAAAGTAAAAAGTAGAACTCTACTAACAATTTTGTAGATTAGGAATCTAGTGTCATGTTCTGATTGTTCTGTTGTAGCAGTAAATGATTAAATGTTTGACTAATCAACTAGTAATGACACTAAAGTATATATGATGGTGAGGCTCCTTTTCTGAAGCTCTAGGGTGAGTAAGATACTCCTTCATTGCTATTTCTTCCAAGTTCTTTTTGACCTGGAGTGGTAGCAGCTGTTAGCATCTTATCTCTGAGTCAAATATATCTCTTCTAAAACCCTATGTGTTAGAGACGAATATGTGGAAGCATATAACTGTGTGCAAATTATTTGTACTTAGAATAGTTATTTGAAGCTTTTCTTGTTAAAAAGGATTATAACATACTTGAAAATAGATTAGGTTTGGTTTAATGACATATCAACTCTTGATGGTTATTTAATATCAAATACTTATTATGTGTATGTATGATTGTTAAGTAAATAGTTTGTAGGTTACTTTATTCTTAAACGGGTTTATTTGTTTCCACGCAATTGAATGGTTCCAAGTATTACTATCTAAAACACAATACACATCCATTGGGAGCATGCACCTATGAAAAGAAAATTTCCACAGAAAAATTGCATCCCTGTTATGTTTGCTGGTTCTCTGCAAATTGAAACCTATGTCTGAGACAATTCCACAAAGAAATAAACAAGACAAAAACACAAAAGTTTGATAAAAGTTTTTGGAGAGAAGCTCACGTAAACTTTCTTTTCCCCAAATCCTTTAACTAAAAAATAAACACTCAGTCTATCTACATGTTTGTCTATCTCAGGTTTTCTCCCACCCCATCTTTTCTGTCTCTGTTCTCTCAGTCCATCTTTGTATCTGGTCTAGTTGCCCACTCACTTCTTTTTCTTGTCCCGTTTATGTGTCTTCTCTGACCAGTGTGCCTCTTCTGACTCATTGGGCTATTTAAGACCCTTCTCTTGTGTGTCTCTCTACATCTCTCCTCTGTGTCAGTCTCTCATCCACTTCTGGTGGCGGATCACCTCCTTTTTCACTGTCCTCTGGTTGACCTCTGCATCTTTCTGCACCCCTTCCAGTAATGGACTGACTCTGTTCTTCTGGCTGTCCTCTTGTGATCTGTATGTATAGAAAGGTATACATTCTCATTTCAACACCCCCTATATGGACACATATATACAAGTGAATACTCATGGCCAACCCACAACTATGCATATGCATATATTCACGTGCACATACACACATATATAGAGCTAAACCTGTATATAGTTTTACACTAACACTAATTGTTCTATTTACACAGAGTTAAATGGTTTCTAGTATTGCTATTAATATAGCAACTATATATTAACTAATAATTCTATTTGTTATAAAAAAATAATCCCTAATCAAAGACTGAGCAGTTCTGTTTGATCCATAGATTGGTCTCTAACAAGCACTGAATCTCTTGGTCAAAGTGAAACTATGAATAATAGTAACTTTCCCAAAACCCTAAAACTGGAGTCTCATAATCAGATGCAGTTTAATGTTGTACCAATGGCACTACTTGAAAACATAATTGTTTCAAATAATTGAAACTATATAATGTATACAAATTATAAGCATCATATCGACATATTAGAAGCCTTATAACAGTATATAAAAATATTATAATTAAATGAAAACAATATAATTTTGGCCCAGCGGTTAGAGTGTTCGCCAATGGTCCGGGAGACCTGGGTTCAATCCCAGGTCGAGTCATACCAAAGACTTTAAAAATGGAACTTGATACCACCTTGCTTAACACTCAGCATTATAAGGTACGGTTCAAGGGTAAAGTGGAGCAATCCAGGGAATGGAGTAGCGCCCTCCCCTACACCTTGGTGTAGTAGCTATCGAAAAGGGAGCCTTCGGGTCACCCTCGACTATAGTCGCTAACTTTACTTACTTTTACTTAGATTGAAATAATTGGAATTATACAATTATGTACAAAGACTGGCTTTGTTACTATATAACCCAATAAATGTTAACTTGCCATAAACAATCAATAACTTCTTTTCTATACATATTTCAAGACAATTAAGAACTTCCCTAAATTATTGACATTAATATAATATGATTATTAGTATTGTTCAACTGTACTTTTAGTTTAAAAAGTTATCATAGCATATACAAGTATTGATATTTTGAGATATTTTAACTAAGAGATTAATCAGTGAAGATAGTTGAAGATTTTGCAAAGATATATAAAATAAAACAATATTTAATTATATTTTCCACTATTAAAACCAAGATTATCTCTTCAAACTTCAGACAGATGAAGATAATATTAGAGACTAGTTTGATAAGAGGCAGATCATGTTTAACACATCTAATTGTTAGGAAGTCCATATTGGAAAAATAATCTAAAACAAAAATTATGAGAAAAAGTTCTTCCAATGAAAGAGAATTGCTTATGACCACTGAACGGGGAAAAGATCTGGGTGTGAATGTGGACCCAGAACTAAGATTTTCCAAATAGATTGAAATTCAAATTAATAAAGCTAATAAAACACAAAAATTGATTTGCAAATCAAATGAATATAAGAATTTGTGAGATGCTGAAAAATATTGTTATTGCAGTGGTAAGACCGCCATCTAGAGTTTGGTAATATTGTTTAGTCAACAAAACTCATTAAAGGTAGAAAAAAAAGAACCACTAATTGATAAGTGAATTGAGGAACATACTGTGTGAAGAGAGACTGAGGAAGATCAAGTTGCCAAGTCAGTATAATCAATGAGCCCATCAAGATTCATGGGCTTTACTCTGTAAATCCTAGCCAACTACACATTAATCAAGGACATATTACTTGGAGACATCAACTAATACTTTAGAAAAAACACTGCAAGACAATTTTTTTTTAGTGATGATGGTTGATTCTTGGATTACACAACGATCAGTGGTGGTAAATGTTCCTTATTTAACTCTTTTAATTTTAGTTAGGATAAAGTATGGAAAAATCAGAGCTAATGAATCCAGCTGTTGAAGATATATTAGTCCTCCCCAAAACTTGTTTAAGTATCTGAAATGTTCTAGATATGAAACTAAATGTCGTTTGATGGTGATGTTCAGGTTCTAGAGATCTGAGGTGAGTAGTGAATGCCATCATTGCCATTACCCTCCAGTCCACTCTGACCCAGAGTGGTTGTTGTGCCTCTTAGAGTGCCATCTATGGCTTAAGTTGATCTATTTGCAAATGCTTCATATTCAATAGGACAGAGGGCAAAAACACTTTTTGTGAAACAACTATACAAAAATGTAAATATGAATGTAGAATGAATGCTATTCTTTAATCTCTAGGCATAAAATAGCTCTAGATGGGTTGGCATGATATTAAAATCAATCAATAAATAAATGTCTTAACAGTAGTTAATTGGTCTCTGAAAAAAATGATAAAAAATTGATGATCACTTATCAATCAAAATGGTTTAAAATTCAATGAATTGACCTGTTGTGAAGACTTTTGTTTATTTGTAGTTAGGTTACACTGGTATAATGATTAGAGTGTTTGCCAATGGCCCTGGAGACCTGGGTTCTATCTCTGGCCGAGTCATACCAAAGACTCAAAAAATGGTACTTGATGCTACCTTGCTTAACACTCAACATTATAAGGTAAAGATCAAGGGTAAAGTGGAGCAGTCCAGGGAAAGGAGTAGCACCCTTCCCTACACCTTGGTGTTATAGATATTAAAAAAGAAGCCTTCGGGTCACCCTCGACAATGGTTGCCAACTTTACTTACTATGTATTGCAAGATACTATAAATAGGGTATTATGTAATTCTAAAAAAATTACAGTTAATTAAAATGTTAAAAATATTTTTGATTCACAAACATACAGGGTGTTTGAGAAAAATTGAAATCATTTTGTAATCTAATAACTTGACTAATTCTTATTCAAATGATTTTGAATTTAAACTGCATGTGTAGAAACTACTTAAATTATCAGGTTTAATCTTTTTTCTTTTCAGGTATAAAAATGCCATTCACTGGAAATGGAAAAGGTGTTTAAATATTAATTATAGAATACTGAGTTATTTCTTCCCATGTTATTAAAATATGAGATCATCTGAATGAGAATTAGTCAAGTTATTAGATTACAAAATGATATAAATTTTTCTCAAACACCCTGGACATTTCAAATGGTTTAAAATTTTCTTAAACACCCTGTATTTCTTGGTTATACAAAAAAGAGACAAAGAAAGAATAAGTAAAACAAGGGAAATCTAATTTTGATACTTTCCAGAGTTTCAAAAATTACAATCATATATCTTTTGAATTTGTAAAATAATTAACTTACCCCCCCACACACACAGATAATAAAATTGTGAAAAAAAAAAAACAACCCATTATTGCTGTCATTATCTTTTTCTGCCTCACCCGGAGAAATGAGAGATTGCTTAGAGAATGCTCCCTGAACTGATATATGACAAGGGGTTATTTTACCAAGTGGATTTTCCATCATTATACTTATAGCTAACATACTTTTGCCATTGATTTTATGGTGCCAGTTACCTCTTTGAGAGCCATATATTAGCCAGAAGGCATTTTGAAATTTGAAAATGAAATATTCAACAAAACGTCCTCTCAGAATCAGTCTTCCTGCTGAGATGAAATGTAGGTGTGCTTTGCGCTATGGAGCAACAACAGATGTGAAGCACTTCATATGACATCAGAATTGATGTTGTGAAATATTTTGTTGAAAAAATAGAACTTATTTTCATGCTACATTAATCAAGAAAATAAACATCACTTTTATGGTTTATCTGTAAATGCATTATGCATTTCACACATAAATCACACATTTTAAGCATTTATTTGATTTAGTCAAGTCTGGTACAAGGCCAAATAAAGAGTATTGATCAACAATTTTCTTCAGGGACTCTTCACCTTTGATTGTAAGGAAAGCAAAGGGGTGGAAAAAAACATACTATGCACCAGAAAGAAAAAATAAAGCAAAGAAGAAGAAAGAAAGGAAAGGAAAAGAAAAAGACAGATAAAGTAGAAACAAGGAATAGCAAAGGAAAAGAAAAAAATGAAAAACACTCTTGTCAGTATTACTATATTGAGTAATAAATAAATGAAGCAATGTTTTTGTTTTTTATGTATATTATTCCCTTTAAATTAGATTACAAAAATCAATTGTTTAAAAAAATGGAATTTCCATGGGTATTGCTTGTAATGATAATTTCTCATCTCTGAAATTTAGACAAAAAATAAGTTTTACACTAAGTCCTAAATACAGTTGTTTGAAAAGATGAAAAACTGAGAAAAGATAAAAAAAAATCTGAGCTTAAAACCTAATCAGACACTAATACTATTCCTAAGAAAAGCTTGGATCCAATTTGAAAATGTTAGTTCTTCTTACACTTCCAACATGTCCACTAAATTTAACTGTGGTACACGAGAAATATGGAGCTTCCATTAAGAATCAGTCACACTAACAATGGTCAGCTAATCTAACTTGCAAACCATTGCGCCATGTGAGGTGACTTTCGGTGAAATCTAAAGTAATAGTTTATGAGGGTAGTATGTATTTACCCAACCCCTCTGCAATGGGCAGGATGTGACACAAGATCAGTTTAAAGCAAGTCTGATGTCAGAATTTTCCATCTCTTAGACTGACTTCCTAAACAAGACTAAAGAATCCAATTTGCCCTATATACTCATAACTTGGGTGAAAATAAATGGTTTCATGCCTTTCTTCGAGGCATAAATGCAAAGTGAAATTCTAACAGCTTCATCCAGGTTTGAACCCATGTCACTGACCCCATTTCCTATTACAATAACTATTTTACTAAGAATGCCTCTACTTAACTAATAAATAATTTACTAAGCTTTTTTGCACCTAATGAGACTCAAATTCACTCATTAACCATTTCACCACCTGAGTCACCCACGCATCTACTAAACTGATTATTCCCTTTAGAGTGAGTCTTATATTATTGTGGTCTTTACCATTGCTCAAGTCTGATTGGTTAATGGTCAAAGAGGACTCCTGCTATGTAAATATTCATTTATGCTGCTTAACTACTTTCTCCAAACACCCAATGACAAAAATGAATATAACTCCTGGAGAGAGCATCAATAGACTTCAAGGATTAATTAAAAGATTCGGTTGAATTAGCCTTTGAATAGGCTCAAAATTTAGATTTTTTTTACATGCATTATATTGTATGCTGAATAGCAATAAAATTACTTGAAAATGTCACAAAATAAGAGAAAAGAGAATATGTATAAAAATGGATTTGGCATTAAATAACCAACAATAGTTGATATGCCAGTAAACCAAATCTTAATCAAGATACATATCTTAGGTAAGCTGGGAAGTATACAATGAAGTTCTTGGGCTAACAAAATTTTTGGCTTTTTAAAATCTAATCTACCTGCTCCAGTTAAACATGGTTTGATCAGCTTCTTCCAGATGCTCCTCTGAAAAAACTGGTACTTCTCTCATAATCACTTGTTTGGGTACATCAAAAAAGATGACCATATCTGGGCATAGAATTCGTATGATATGAATTTCTGAGAATTTAAAATGTTTCTAGACAATTAAGTCACAAATCTATATATCATGTATACTCATGTAATATATGACTTTCTGTGATGTGGATTTTTTGCCTAATATTAGGGGATCACACTATATTTGAAATAAAACTGTGTGTAAAAAGGTGGTCACGAATAGACCAAGGCCAAATGCTAGGCCTACAATTTCCAGCTGTGAAAGTTATTAGTCACAGATAACACCCAAGTGTAAATGTGTGTATATATATATATATATATATATATATATATATTACTCGCAACTCTAATAATAATAATGTTGTGTTCTTTTTTGCTTCAGATTTGAAAATATTATACTATAACAACTATTATTCTTTGATCACAATGCCTTGGACAAGACAGGAAAATGTTTTGTGTCACTTCTTATTTGGAGGCAAAAATCATTCAAATTTGTCTCAAAAAGATGCAACTCCTTAATATGATAATGAACTATTACTGAGACAAGAAACTTAAAATAAGATTGCATGTCCTGGGAGCTGATATAATAACAATTAAAAAAACCATTAATTTTAAGTCTCTTGCTCAAAGAACGCATGTCTTAAAGGACATTGAATTTGTCTCAGTAATAAATCCTCATCATATTAATGGGTTGCATCTATTTTGACATACTCTAAGTGTATATATATATATATATATATATATATATGGAGAGAGAGAGAGAGAGAGAGAGACAGAGAGAGATCAAAATATTTAAAGCCGAAGAGAGAGAAAGAGATAGCAGACACAAGGACATACAACTCATGAGCAAAGGTCATGACTTTGACCTGGGATATCCAAATTAACTTAGGAGTTTGGCAACTCCTCTAAGTGGGGCTTAGATATATGCTAACTATATCATCCTTGGCAGAGGGAAAAGGCTTCTTTTCCAAAAGGTTTGTCCTGATATGACACAAAGCTGCATCAAACAGTGAGGCACAAGTTCTTGAGATTTGGGGAATATGGAGTACTCCTTCATTGCCATTACTCTCAGATCCACTCTGACCCAAATTTGTAATATCTGCTTGGGTCTCTTCTGTGGATTAAATAGATCTCTCAGAAAATTATCCGTATTGGATAAGAATATGTAAAACCATATAACTAAATGCAAATGAATGATTATTATTAATAGAAATATTAATGTTAGATAAAAATAATTGAAACCATTTAACTGTATGCAAACTATTTGTATTAAAAATAATTACTTGAAGCCAGCCATTGGCCTCCATGTCAATGCACACAAAACTGAATATATGTGCTATAATCAAACAGGCGACATTTCCACACTAGACGGAACCTCTCTGAAACTGGGAGACAAATTCACCTACCTAAGAAGCAGTGTCTCATCAACCAAAAAAGACATTGACACATGGCTATTGAAGGCATGGACAGCTATCGATAGGCTATCATTCATATGGAAATCAGACCTGACCGATAAAATGAAACACAGTTTCTTCCAGGCAGCAGTTGTGTCGATACTGCTGTATGGATGCACCACTTGGACGCTAACAAAAACAGCTAGAGAAGAAGCTAGAAAGCAATTACACAAGAATGTTGCGAGCAATATTGAACAAGTCCTGGTGGCAATACCCCACAAGGCACCAACTATATGGCCACCTGCCTCCCATCATGAAAACTATCCAAGTTAGATGAACCAGGCATGCAGGACACTGCTGGAGAAGCAGGGATAAGCTCATAAGTGATGTACTCCTATGGACCCCCACAAATGGCCAAGCAAAAGCAGGATGACTGGCTCGAACATACATACAGCAGCTCTGTGAGGATACGGGATGTAGCCCTGAAGACCAGCCAGAGGCGATGAATGATAGGGAGAAGTGGTGAGAGAGGGTCAGGGATATCCGTGCTAGCGGCATGACATGATGATGATGATGATGATCCTTAATCACTTGAAACAATATAAATGCTTACAAATTATTGGTATTAGATAAGAATACTAGAAATGATTTGACAGCAAGCGAATTATAATGATAATTATTATTGTCAAATGAAAAAAAAGTGTGATTGAACAAATGATTACAATGTTGAAAACATAAAAAGTTATGATAGGAATCAAATATTTTCAAATGAATCAAAATCTGGCATTAAAAAATCAATAGCAGTCGATATACCATTAAACCAAAACTAAAAATAAAACTAATCAGTTTCAAGTAAATTCAGCTTGTTCAGATACTTATTACAAGCATGGTATATAAGTCACATTGTGTTTTATATAAGATTTATTTTATATATATATATATAATATATATATATATATATATATATATATATATAAGTAGTTTTTTTTACACATATTTATATATATATAAGTAGATTACTTGAGTTACTTCATCTTATTATTATTGCTTTTTATCCTATTCCTATAGCATTCTGAATTGGAGTAGAGAGGAGTATGACAGAATAGCAGATTTATTCCCTATTTAATCAAGGCTTCTATGGTTAAATTAGTTTAGGAAACATCCATGAATATAAAACCCTGCGGTAGGGGATTCTAGTTTAGACCCCATCTGAAAGCCCACATTCATTTTCAATTTCATGCTGTTTACTTTCATGATTAAGGAGCACTGTGACCTAGAGTGCTGGAGTAAAATTCAACAATGATAATATAGTAATACTAATCATACCCTTGTTTAGTTGAGAGAAAAATAAATATTAGTCGTGACTGCTAGAAAGCAACACATGTCATTTTGATTTAAGCAGAACACTCAAACATTTATTGTACAATTTAGAGTTGGGCAGCCATCATGAAAAGATACATCTTACATTATTCTTTGGGATGTATCAAGTAAGGAGTTTCTTTCTACTACACTTCTTATACAGGCAAGATGTGACACAAGGTCAGTTTTTTAGCTGGGTAAACTCAGTATAAATTTCGCTGGCATTAAATGACCCTTTGTGGTTGATATGCCGTAAAACAAAACAAAAACAAAAAACATCAGTATGAATTTCAAATGTTCCCTCTCCTAGTCTGGTTGCTTAAGAAACAACTATTTACTCATCACTGGTGGGGGTGGAGAACATATTGATTCATGCCTTTTCCAAGGACATTATGGTGACACAAAACAATGACAGCTTCAGTCAGGATTTGAACTCAAGTTGCAGATTCCATTTTTTATGATAACCATTACACTAAACCATTGTAAACCATTATTCCTTTTTGATGTTGGCTGGGGTGGTAGAATACACCAACTGCATCTCTGCAGAGAGAAAAAACCAAACCAACAAGTGTCTTGGATATGACACTAAACAATCTGATAGTGAGGCTCTAGTAATTCTAATGCTGAAGCTTTGGGGAATGAGGAGTACCCCTTCATTGCCATCACTCCCAGGTTTACTCCAACCCAAAGTTGTAGCACCTGATAGGGTTCTTTCTATGGATTAATTGGAAATGTTTGACATTTAAACTGAGAGCAAATAAATGACTTATACTAAATTGAATTGTTTGAAATAAAACTGATCATTTAACTATATGTAAACAAATGTCTGATGTTTAATTGAATTATGAGGGATACATAAGAATGCTTGGAAATCATTTAAATGTGTGCAAAACAATGAGCTTAGTCTCATTCAAAAACCTTATTAACAAAATGTGTTTAGAAATCATATATATTTAATACATATGTATTAAGAGGATTTGGCATTAAATAACCAACAATGGTTGATATGCCATAAAACCAAACCAAACCTTCTTTTAGGAGTATTTCTTACACCTTACACTGGTTTATTATTTTAACTTTTTCAGCCTGTTAGTTCATTGTAAGGATGCCACAGATCCTCCACTTATGCCACAAAACCAACCAAAGAAAATTATTTACAAAATTTTTGAGAGCCTTTTTCTGGGTTTGAACATGGGTGCCTTGTCCCATTTCACATGACAATAACATTTGATTGCATGATATTTTTTTTATATTGACATGAAGCTATTTTTTTTATTAGGAATGACTTCTGTCTGTTTGTTTACTTTCATATTAATATTAGGTTATCTTTCTCTCAGGCTGGTTGCCCACCAAGGTTAGATATTCCAGTCTACTCTACAACAAATACTACTAGTGTAAAAAAAGCTCTAATAACAAATGGGACACCAAGAGAGATCAAGAATAAAATGAGTTGAAAAGGCTCTTTATAGCCAAGACAAAGCAGCTAGTCTATATATCCAATCTTCCAAGAGTTCAAATCTCATTAAAAAATTATATTGTTATTTCTAATCTGCACTGTCTCTTGTTATCATAGATCTGTGTTTCCCAAAATGGGTCCTGTTGAATCCCAGGATTCCACAAAAAATTCAAGGTTTCCATGAAGTAAGAGGTCTATCTAAATAAAACTTTAATAAAAAATATCTTTAAAAAACAGTAGTATCTATCTAAAAATATAAAAAAAATTGAAAGAGCAGAAGAATCATATCTTTTTCATCTCTATCTCAGAATAGAAATGAAAAAATTCATCCTCAAGATTAAACTGTTTTTATTTATCTGTTTTTAATAATTTAATTTATGACAAAGAAAAACAGACTTGATTTTTGTTTAAGTGTTTTGTTTATTCTATTCAATTCATTATTATCATTTGCAAAATATTTGGTCTTAATGGCAATCATTATTCATTCATTATTTCCATTCAGTGACCAATTATTAGATAGATTACAACTAGCTAAAAGATAGCTTTAATAGATGGTTTTGGTTTCTCTATTTAAAGGCTTATCAACCTTCAAGTGTTATTTAATGCCAAAACCATCCTTATAGAAGAACTGTTGTGGTTCTATTTAACCCATAAGATAAGGTCCATATAGGTTATTTATTTGAAAGAGTGTACAATTGTGCTGTGGAGTTTAAACTGGCTTGCTATGATGTCACTATTCAGCATGTAAGATACTATGTCACAGGAATTTCCTAGTTATAACATGTAAAAGTAGAAAAAGTAAAGGGTCATAAAATATGATTTGAAAGGAATTAAATACATATTAGAATTATTAATCAAACAATATATATATATATATATATATATATATATATATATATATATATATATATATATATATATATATACTTCTTTAGAAACACAAAGATATGGATACGGCTCATTGGCCAAGTGGGTAGAGTGTTTGCCAATGGTCCGAGAGACCTGGGTTCAATCCCAGGTTGCATCATACCCAAGACTTGATACCTCCTTGCTTAACCATCAGCAATACAAGGTACATATCAAGGGTAAAGTGGAGCAATTCAGGGAAAAGAGTAGCACCCTCCTGTACACCTCAGTGTTGTAGCTATTGAAAAGGGAGCCTTTTGGTCACCCTCGACTACAGTTGCCAACTTTACTGTACTTTTTACTATAACACTTGTCATAAGCATGGTATTAGTAAAATACCTTATCTAAAAACAACAATAAAAAATGATTGGTTTTATAGCATATCAAACCTTGTAGTGTTATTTAATACAGAAGTCAGTCATTTTTTGCAATGGTTACCAGTAATTAATCAAAATAATCCTTAGCAAAAAATGATAGCTTTACGTAAATACTCTCATCAAAAATAATTTGCACATAGTTATCTTGTTTGAAGTATTCTTGTCTAATAGTAAAAATGTTCAAACTGCTCTATTTGACCCATACATAGGATCCTAATAGGTACTAACACTCCAGGTCAGAGTGGACCTAGGAATAATTGTAGCAAAAGGGTGATTCCATTGTTCCAAGAGCTCCAGAACTAGAGCTTTACCAAAGGATGAAGATTAGTGTCCTACTCAGAAAATGCTTTTTTTGTGAGATAAGTTTAGTGTATTCTACACTCACCAAAATGGAAAAATATAATACACTAATTGTAGAAAACCAAATATAAAACTGTTCTTTTTATATATAGTTAGATATTCATTTGAAGCAGAATTTGGAAAGTATAATGAAATAAAATGATATTTTTAACCATTAAAAACCAAGATGATCTTAACAACAAGATAAAGGACGGATCAAGTTTAACACATCTAAAGGTAAGGTACTCCATATTGGGAAAAATAATCAGTTGCTGAATCTATTTTGTATGATGATAACCATTATACTAAGCATGTATTATATGTATTCAAACATTTCAGTGTACAAGTAAGGACTTCATCCATGTTGAACATTGTTTTTAATTATCCAAATTTTTTACATAATGGAGATAATGATAAAATAGTAATTAGAAGCATACCTTAGAATAATGCACTACTTTCACAAAGGAAATACAAAGATGAGCGAGTCATCTGATAAACATTAATATTCTAACAAAAAGAAATCAAGATTTATTCTTGTTTAGGAATTAAATATTGATTGCCTACCAGAGCAAACCATTCTTTAATAATTCACATGTCTCAGCATTAAGAAGAGAAAACTATTATTCCCTGAAACCAACCTTTATAGTGAATATGTGTTATCCCATATACTTACATATTTATCAATGCCTGATTTTGACAACATGTCAAATTGTCTTGGGTTATTTTATGTCTTGAGGTAAGAGAATCACATTCATATTTACCTTTTTTGTGTTGCTGTTTCTTCTAAGTTTTTTTTCTTTTACCACACATGATCCTATCAAATACAAATAATTTTTAAACAGATCTTTTTAACCCATTAATGGGACCCAAACAGATAGAACTACTCCAAATCAGAGCAGACTGAAGACTAATGGCAAAGAAGGGATGATCCATACTCCTCAGAGCTCCAGAACTGGAACCTAACCATTAGATACAGTTTAGTGTCATACTTAGGACATCCATTTTTGGAGTCTTACCGCTCAGCATGGGGATACAGTCAGCGCATTTTAAGTGCTGTTGACATGGCAAAACATTTTTATTGAGAAAAATAATCATGATGCACTTTATACACAATGCACACATAACGTTTTGTCTGCACAGCATGAAATGCTGTGCAAGATCTGTCCAGAAACAATCCATTAAACATTAACAAAGCAATTTTAACATTTTTTAGGGTTTGGTTCTTTGCAATATGAACAAAATAGGATTTTCCCTTAGGAGAAACATTTCATTGAAAATTCATGCATCTTTAAATGCATTTTCACATTTTAAAGAATCCGTTGCTTCATTAATTCACTTAATTTGTATTTAACAACTCAAACTTCTGCCATGATTTTTTATGTTATCCCTCTGAAAACATGTAAATGTCGATTTCTAAAAATTCTAACCCTGAATTCTTTTTGTTTAAACCTGTGGTAACTTTCTAACCTGATTTGAAAAAAAAGTGTCTTCAGAAAGTATGGAAACTGAACCTGTATTTACCAAACCCAAAATGAACATTGGATTAAACATTAATTTGCTTCAAAATAGTCCTCTCAGCATTCAACTAACATATTCAAGCTTGTCTTCTTTTGATATAGTATGGAGCTACGCAGTTGCATTTTTCTAATGTCCTCTACATACTTAGGTCTTACTTTTGAAATATCTTTAGATCCATGCTGGTATTGTCTAGAATAAGTTCTTAAGTTCCATCCTAAAACAGATATTTAACTTCTATTACTAATTGGGAGGGTTTTTTGGCCTTTATAAATGGCCAAAAAGTTTAATGGAAAATTGACAAATTGGTGTGCATATTTATTAAATACAAGGGAAAGGTTTTAATGAAATATTTGGTTTTCATTGTAAGAGTGGCAATCTCATTGAAAGTGGCTATTTTACAATCAGTGAGAAGCCATGATGCTGCAATGCAATGTAACTTTTTTTAAGCATCAAAAGGAAAATATCTATGAATTATTTGTCCGACTAAAATAATTATTCCTTCTTAATTAAACATTACTCATTAGGTTTCTCTGTATTTCTTCAAGCTGGAGATGAATAGTAATTTTTGAGTGCTATTGTTTAATTAAAACTATCAGTCCAATCAAAAAACAAAAATGTTTAAACTAATAAATTTCGTCATTATCACTTAAATTAAAAATGTTTTTCAATAGAACTCCATGAAACTTTTTAGAATGACGGTAACTTCATGAACTAATATAAGAATATTAATAAATCTTTTTGTGTTATATAGATTTATCTTTTACGTATAAAACAATTACTGATTTTATATATATATATATATATATAGATAGATAGATAGATACACGCACACTGTAATAATTACTGGTTATATATACATATATAACAATCAACATTTATATATATATATATATATATATATATATATATATATGTGTGTGTGTGTGTGTGTGCATGTGTATGAATTTACCAACCTCTCCACAAGGTCAATTTTTATGCAGACTTTAACAGGTTTGCATTCAGAGTTGTCTTTCTCCCAGACTGATTCCAGTACTAAAGTTAAAGAGCCCAGTCTGCCCAACTCATAGTTGTAAAGAGAATAAATGGATGTAAATCTTTCCTAAATGTTTTGGCACTATGTGAAATGCAAACTGCCTTGTCCAGGATTTGAACCCTGGTTGCCATGTTCATTTCTAATGGTGATAACCATTACACTCCAATCACTAAATATGTAACAATTTCTATTTACTGTTACTCGTGTGTAAATGTGTGTCTTAAAAAGAAAATAATCCAACACACAACCGTTAGTTTCACAATTTCTTGATCAAAAATAAGTTTTTTTAATTTTTATATTATTATTATATTGGTTCTATATTTTTGTATTGAATACATTTTATTTGATATTGTTAGAACTGGCATTTTAATTCTTTGATAGACATTAGAATTTTTTGCTTTTAAGTGAACAATAACTGTATTTATTTTAAAGTGATCTATATACATCAATCTGTCTGTGTCTATCTGTCTCTCTTTCATTATATATATATATATATATATATATATAGAGAGAGAGAGAGAGAGAGATAAAGAGACAGACAGATATATATAGATTGCTTTAAAATAAATGCAGTTATTTTATATCTCTCTCTTTATATATATATATATATATATAGTATTATTTGATCCTGTTAAACCGGAGCAGGGAGTAATTCCATCAGGACAAGAAAACTATTTAAGAGTGAATATTTAAATTTTCCTGGTAAAGAGCTCAATGTAACAGACAATACAGAGCAATAAATTCTTTAAGAAAAACAATCCTAATGTGACCGGTTTGTTGTTTTTCTTAAAGTATATATATATATATATGTGTGTGTGTAGAGAGAGAGAGAGAAGAGATGATGGATTCAAAATATTGGGCATTGATTAAAAATGATAATTCTCAACCTAAAAACCTTAGAATTAGCTGTCACAAGCATCTAGTATAACAGCCTGTTTCATGACAAGTCAATCATTAGGTACCTCATAATCGCAGGTTTTCTTTCAGTAAATTTTGTTGGCAGCAACTGAATACCTACTATGTAGAAGTTGACATTTTAAGCCTGAAAAAAAAAATCCCTACAAAACTCGGAGTCAATTTATATGGCAGAGCTAAAATCTAATCCTTTATCATTGAGGGACCAATCAAGGAAACAGTACTCTGAACAATTGATAACTTCAATAGACTATAACAAACATTTCCAACTTAAACTTGTGTTTGGTGAACTATATTTAACAAATTATCTCAGAGATTAATATAAAATAATAAATCTGTTATAGAAATTTAATATATTTATGCCAAATCACCAACAGCTGATGCACTGGTTACAAACACTAAATTGAGTGTCACAGTACAAAGTTTAGTAAGACAACTGTAGTGTTAGTTTTATAAGTAAAGTTTGTGACTGTAGTTAAGGGTGACACAAAGGCTCCCTTTCGATAGCTACTACACCAAGATGTAGGGGAGAGCTCTACTCCTTTCCCTGAATTGCTTTGCTTTACTCTTGATCCATACCTTATAATGCTGAGTGTTAAGCAATGAGGTATCAAGTACCATTTTTTGAGTCTTTGGTATGATTCGGCCTGAGAATGAACCCCAGTCTCCCAGGCCATTGGTAAACAAACTAAACCAATAGATTCAGAATTTAAACCCTCATTTAAGTCAGGTATGTTTTAATCTACCAGCAGCTGACTTTACGTTTGGGGGTCATCCTATACAGCAGATAAAGGTCTAACCCAGAATTTAGGGGTAAAAATCTCCAGGTTGACTTATATATTAAATGAACTCACTCTCCACAATTTACTGTTGTTCATTTACCTTTTCACTGCCATGTGTGGCAAGTCAAACTCTTTGTACAATGTCATGTGAAGATAGTTAAATTTGTAGCTCTATGTTCTTATCTGCATTTTCAACCTGTTCTTTTTATTTTTCTCACTGCAATTCATAACATATACTTTATTATTTTGATTTTATAGAGATTTAAAGTAACAATTTTTTTAAACAATCACTTTTTTTGCTGGGAGTAACCAAAAATTGGAAAGTGGAGTAGCCAAAGGATAAATGTTTGGTTTTCCCTTTATGAAAAAAAAATAAATTTTAAAAATGTTCATGCTTTTTTTGTATTAAACATAGCAGAAAAATATTCCCTCTTTGCTTCATTTCGTCTTCAACAAATCAAACATCAAGTTCTTAGCAAGATTTTTACTCAGTTCCCCTGTAAAATATCACAGTGATTAATGGATTATTTGATAGGTTCCTTGTAGAGACACCTGCAAATCGTTGAAGGCTTCCTTTTGATCATTCTTGTTAAGATAGATTCTATGATGAACAGGGTTTTCAAGGTAAGATATAATGATCTTTCCAATGGCTTCTTGCCACAGTTGAAACATCAAAGGCAGGTAGGGAATTTATAGAGAAACTGCTAAGAAGGATTTAGACTTGAATGAAATATCTGATATCATGTAAAAGTTATAACACAAAAGACTTATTTTACAAGTATATATCACTTTTTTTTTCATAAATGCCTTCTACTGCTCCCGAAGTATACACCTATGTAAGTCAGTGTTCCCTCATAACTTTTATAGCTCTGTTAGCAGAGCATTGAATACACTGACTGTATTCTCTGTAGAGGAGTAAGATATCCAAGAAATGTGTGGGATCCTCAGTATGAAACTAAACTGCATCTAATGGCAAGGCTCCAGTTCTTGAGTTCTGGGGAGTGTGGAGTAGCATATCATTGCCATTACTACCAGGTCAATTCTGACTGACCTGGAGTTGTCGCAACTGTTAGGGTCTCAGCTATAGATCAAATAGATCTGTTTGAAAATTATTAGTATTGAAAAGAAGCATGTGAAACCATATTACTCAGAATTTCATTTATATTAAGAATAGTTACTTGAACTTATAATTGTTTCCTAAGGATTATTATAAATGACTCAAAACCAAATAACTGTGTGCAAAAAATTATAATTAAATAGGAAGTTACTTTAAACCATATAATTTTTTAATAGATTATTTGTTTGATAGGAATGCTTGATACCATATAACTGTGAAAGAAATGATTATCATAGTCAGATTATATGATGATTATATGGTGAAAATTTAAATAGCCATGATTATTGTATTAAATAACCCATTAGGAGTTGATATGCCATTAGACAATTCAAGTAAAGCAGTTGTAAGAGGAAAGTTCATTATTATTATGAGTATCATACAAAACTTTTTTTTAATTTGACCTCAGCCCAATAAGTTGCATAGCTCCACTTAATCAACTTTGACAGCATCGGGTTATAAAGTAACAACAATGAAGTAGTAGTATTGACACTCAGTTACTTTATTCAGTATCAAGTCAATAACAAAGTTCTGCTTCTAATGACTGGGCTCTTTTATATTATCAAAAAAGGTAACTTCTGTAGTTCAATGCTTGCCTATGGAAGTTCCTATTATTTAATGAGATGGTCTATTTCTACTCTACAAGTGTGTTGTTTTTCTCTTACCAATACTTCCCTGATGAGGATATGTAAATTTGCTTATGGCTTTTTTAATCCTTTAAGTGCTTTCATATAAAATAATTTTTGTTGACACTCCCTCATAATTCATAATCCATTCTTAGGGAATAGTACAGACCCCACTGGAGTGCACTGGTATATATATAAAAACTTGATGGAAGAGATCAATAAAAATGTAGTCAATATTTGATTTTAAAATGCGAAGTCTTGAATTTTTATTAAGTAAATAAGATGAGCCTTTAGTCTTTGTCTGGAGACTAATAGAATTTAACAGTACTTGATTGATGTGAAAGATATTCAGATTTGATTGGTTGACATGAGAATTATCAATTATCAAAATCAAGGAATGAGACAGAAAATCTTTGACTAACTAGCGACAAAGGTAATCAATGTTTTATTTGAAATAAGAGTTGTTCAGTATTGATTAAGAGAAAACTGAGATAATTAAAATCTGATTGATAGAAAATTGAGGCAATCAATATTCAATTGATGTATAATCAGTATACGAATAACACAGAAGAAATAGAAAATGATATTAGATTTGTAAAATCATTAATACTTCATTAAAAAATAAGAGAGATATTAAGAACATTGTTGTTTTTAAGTGTATATAAAATGCTATTATCAGGAATATAATGGATACGTGGTGAAAGAAAATGGTTTCATTCTAAAAAATAGTGAGAAGCAGACAATATCCCTCAGAAACACTGTTGCAGACTATACAGATGGTCTAATGCTTCTTGCAAATAGACCTGCTCGAGCTGCATCTTTGCTGCATAGACTGAATATGTCAACACAGATAAAACAGAATTCATATATTTTAATCTACAAAGTGTCCTCTCCTCATTAAATGTCTAACCTCTGAAATTATTAGACAAGTTTATATACGCCAGTAGCAATCTAATGAAAGCAATGTCAACATATACGGATGAAACATTAACTGGAATTGTCGGTTATCAACCATATAGAAATCTGATTTCTATGATAAAATTACAATATCTTTAAAGATCATTTTAAACTGGTAAACCCTTCATACTTTTACAATATCAATTTTTTTAAGAGCCAATATATTATTACTAAAATCATTTTAAACCTTTTCTCTGTTTGATCCACAAATTGGACACTTGTCTCAGCTAAATACTCTCAACTATGCTCTTATTTTCTCTGAAATAATACAGCAGTATTGGAACTGTCGCTAACAACTACTTTAGTTTTTAAAAAACACCATAAAATTTAACTCTCTCTCTCTCTCTCGTTCTGATCTTGTTACATGTTTTGGTTGTGGGAGATGCTACTCATGTAGAGACTTGGAGAGAAATATTCTTGTCGCGTTCATCTCCCTCAAGGTCTACAACTGAGTTTTCTTTTTTGAAGACCAATTGCCATAACAAAGTTAAAGAGCCTAGTCTGCCCTACTATTTATCATAACTGAAGGGAGAATTATAGGATTCTTACTTTCTCAAAGGTAATAATACCATGCAAAAATAAAACAGTCTCATTCAGGTTTTGAACTCGGTTAGACTAGTCCACGTCCTACAATGATAACTGTTACACCAAGAGTGTCTCTTTTAAACATAACTATTGTTGGAATTTGTAAATTTGGCAGTTAATGTCTGCTCAAATATGATTGGCTGTTTTGATGTTGTACTATTATCCCCTACCCCTACTGTTATTTAAATGAGACCTGCTAGGGATCTGGTCCTTTCTTTTTGCTTTTTTAGCTCTCGAGCACAAGTCGCTACCTGGCTCTCTCTTTTTTATTTTATTTTCCACTAGTGAGCACTTGGTTATTGACTTTTGAGTTTAGGCAGTTTTAGCTTAAGGTAGGTAGTTTGAGTAAAAGGCCTTTTAGTTGCTTATGGCAAGCCTCTTTTCCTTACAGGGTTTTTTTGTTACTTGTTGAAACAATAAGCCAACTGCAAGCTTATCATGGTTTTGTTATGCTGTCCTCTTTAAAAGAAAGTAGAGTCTAAGGTCTGGAGGCAGAATTATTGAACTCTTTTGCTGACTAAAAGAAGCAGTTGGCTGGGTAAGTAGATTTGGTAAATGCCTCTGTAGACTCAACAGAAGAAAATTCGAGTTGAAACAAAAAAATATTCATCCCTGGGAGGAGGAAGCGGTGGTCTACTTGAAGTTCATTTAAAGAAATAGTAAACTTTGTTTTCAACAAGTCTGCACAGGAAACTAGAAGAACATGGTTGTCCAGGTAGATTCAACACAAGAAGGAGATGCTGAAATAAAAACAAACCCTAAAAATTGGCTTCAAAAAGAACTTTGACGTAAAATACCAAAGAATGGTATTTTATCATTAATAAAAGTTAAACTAACCGTAGGTGGTTGAAGGAAATGTTTGATGTAAGTCAGTCGTTATTTTTATACCCTCTTTGTTTTTTAGGTTATAATATTGTTGTTATTTGAATGTATGTTATTTTTGTTTCATAAAATTCAATGCTTTCGACAAGTGTAGGAAAAAATAAGCAAAGCCTTTTGTTAAATTTATTTCTCTTGAAATAAATCACTTTATGGAGACTTTTTATTTTTAAGAAATATAGACACACTTTTCTTTCAGGTAGCAAAAGTATTAGCATCCCCATTCCCCTTTTTGTCTCCTTTATTTTTTATGTTTCTCTCTCCCTTTGCCAATCCTGACATTTATAGCTTGATATTATTCGGCAAGGCAGAGATAAAGTCTGCAAGGTAATTTAGATAGAATTGTACTTTATATAGCAGCTAGCATTCAGATATTTTGTTAACTTTTCATATATTAGTTGTTGCAATTTAAAACCTAAAATCAAACATATTTATTGAATTGAGCACATTTATCACACTATTCTTTATCAGCAAAATGGCTTACATTATATTCTTTATCAGCAAAATGGCTTACATTATATTCTTTATCAGCAAAAAGTCTTACATTATATTCTTTATCAGTCAAAAGGCCTTCATTATATTCTTTATAAGCAAAAAGGCCTATATTATATTTCCATGTCCAGATATCATTTTGATGTAATTAATGATTGTGGCAATCAATAAATATCAACATTTATTAACAACTCTTCAAGATTTGTTTTATTATTAAAATTTCAATGTTAAAGGAACTAATTAAGAATATATCAGAGTTAACATATATATTACATAGTCATATTGCATTTCCAGAGATTGAATAAAACCTCTCCAAATGCAACAAACATCAAATTTGTCAAAATGACAACATTAAAAAAATTAGAATAAGCAGCAATGGCAGATTTGAAAGTAAAACTAATTCATTTAATCCATGAACATATTAAGTGGAATTTAACATATGAGATGTGGTCAAAATAAATTGAGATTAAATCTTTCATGTTTTTTTAGTGTAAAAATCTAAAAGATTTGGCAACTAATGTAATAAAGTGAGGAAATCTTCGCTTTGTTGCAACGAGACAGTGCCAATTTAAAAAAAAAAAAGTTCCAGCCTCAATAATTTTTTATCTAAGTCTTTTAGACTACACAGTAGACTGCAAATGCAGTACTCTCTTTACTTAACTCTGTGCCATGTTTTCTCATTTCCCCAACTGATAATCCATCTCAAGATTTAAAGATATGAAGGACATTAAATTGGTTTGGTTGGGGTTTGAGGCATATCAACCATTGTAGGTTATTTAATGCTGAATTTTTCTTAATATATATTGAATATAAATGATTTGGTTTGGTCAGGTTTTATGGTGTATCAACCATTGTAGATTATTCAATGCCAAATCCTCTTCATACATATATATTAAATATATATGATTTGTAAACATATTTTGTTGATAAGATTTTTAAACAAGCCTGAGCTTTTTTTGTACATAGATAGTTGTATGGTTTCAAGTATTTCTAACACAAATAATTCTATTTACTATTAGTCCTTTGTTTGTACACAGCTAAATAGCTTCAAGTATTGCAATGTAACAGTTTAACATTAGCCATTTGTTTTCACTCATTTAAATGGATATACAAATATGATTTGTAGGTGAATAGTTTGTAGTTAATTTCATTTTTTAGTGAGTTCCAACTAATTTGTTTGCACTCTAGTATTGATATTGTTTCTACAATGTTTAATGGTTTCAATATCTAACACTAATAATTCTATTCAATATTAATCATTTGTTTGCACATACTGAAGTGGTTACAAGTATTGCTATTAAACACTAATACTATTCAACAATAGTAATTTGCTCACATTCAAATTGTTCCCAGTACTGCTATGTAATCCCATTAATTTAATTTAAGCACAGAGTAAAGGAGTTTCAAGTATTTCTATTTAGCACAAATAATTCTATTGAACATTACTCATTTGTTTGCACATATTTATCATCACTATGTAGCACCGACAATTCAGTTTAGGTAGGGGGTGTCCTTGTGGTGTAATGGTTAAAGCGATGGACTGCAGAATCATAGTACGCGAGTTTGTACTCCAGTCGCGCTATTACTTTCACTTTCGGGCAAATACCCTTGGGAAAGGTATGAACCCCCTTATCCTCCCAGCTATGGGTTAAATAGTACCACTACTGTTCTTCTAGGAGAATGGCTTTGGCATTAAATAACCTACAAAGAGTTGATATGCCATTAAACAAAGAAACCACCTCAATTTAAGTAGACAGTTAAAGAGTTTTACGCATTGCTATTTAACTTTAATGATCCTATTCAACATTACTCATTCATTAGCACACAGTTAAATTGTTCCAAGTATTAATATGCATTTCTAACGATTCAGTTAAATATCTATCACTTGTCAGCTCAGAGTTAAATGGTCAAACAGTTCTATTTCTAACAAATTGATATTGTATAAGTCATTTGTTTGCACGCAGTTTAAATATCAAACAGTTCTATTTGACCCATAGGTGGGACCTTATCAAGTTCTATGACTTTGGGAGCAATGGCAATGAAGGGGTAGCTCCACATTCCCCAGGACTCAAGCATTGGAGCCTCACCATCAGATTGTTTAGTGTCATATAGAGGACACTCATTTGGGTGGGGTTTTATCCCTCTGCAGAGATGCAGTTGGTATATTCTGTAGCCTCTGCCAATTGAATGTTGTATCATAGTAAGGAAGAGATATACAGTGAAATAGACTTAACTATTTATAAACTGAAGTGGTATAGTCCCACAAATATCATAAGTCTCACGCTGTTGGAGTTATATCTGAAATTGGTCTTTCGGTACTGACTGTGCTTAAGAAACACAATGTCTTTTATTCCTAAGATATACCAGAAGTCACGTGGTACAAGCCACTTTACAACACTGGACTACAAGGACATTAAAAGAAATACAATGGCAATGCTTCACATTATAAAAAGAGGAATTTTAGAGGAGCTTTCACTGATAGAAATTGCCCAGTCGGTTGTGGCTGTAAAATACATTGACTGCTTCTCTGCAAAGAAGATCCCCTCCAATGAGTATCCTGGATATGACACTAAACAATCTGATATTGAGGTTCCAGTAATGGTGGAACTTTGGGAAATGCATAGTACCCTTTCATTAACTTCGCTCCCTGGTCAACTCAGGTCCGGAGTGGTAGCACCTGATAAGAGTCCTATCTATGGGTTAAATAGAAGTAAATCATGGTTTGAGTTTATTGTTTTTTGCCTTTAAACTGCATATCTATGCTAAACTGAATTGTTTAAAATAAAACTGTTTTGACCTCTAAACTGTGTACTTATGCTAAACTGAATTATCTGAAATAAAACTGTTTTTACATTAACTCTGTGTATTACCCAGTCAGCTGGGGCTGTAGAATACACCAACTGCACCTCTGCAGAGGGATAAGACCCCTCCCCCAATGATTGTCCTGATATGACACTAAATAATCTGATGGTGAGGTTCCAGTGATGCTGGAGCTTTGGGGAATATGGAGCACCCCTTCATTGCCATTGCTCCCAAGTCCACTCTGGCCTGGAATGGTAACACCTGATAGAGTCCTATCTATGAGTTAAATAGAACTAACTGCATACATATGCTAAACTGAATTCTTTGAATTAGAACTGTTTGACTAAAATGAATAGCTTGAAATAGAAATGTTTTTGACAATTAAACTGTACTTACATTTAAACTGTGTGCTAATACTAAACTGAATTGTTTGAAATAGAACTGTTTTTGACATTGAAACTCTACTTACACGAAACTGAATTGTTTAGTATAGAACTGTTTTTACATTTAACTATGTGTAAACAAAATCTGTACATAGTTAGCTGAATTAGAACTGTTTGAATAAACTGAATAGCTTGAAACAGAAATGTTTTTGACAATTAAACTGTGTACTCATGCTAAACTGAATTGTTTGAAATAGAAATGACTATTTGCATAAAAATGGATTGAGTGTTAAATAACTGACAAAGGTTGATATGCCATAAAACCCAAACAACCAACCAACCATCCATTGATAGAAAACTCACTGAAATAAGTGTATTGAATTTCTAATGGACAATTCAAGAAAATTAATATTTCCCTTGTTTATTTTGATATTGTTCGTCAGGATGTCTGAAAACATTTCTTGTCCAATAGTTTCAAAACTTTCCCTCAACCAACAGTAATAAAGCATGCCTAACAATTCATGAAAACTAAAAATAAATCTAAAAATTCAGACATTGAGGTGCTGGATCTGACACAAATGAATTTTCTATTATTGAAATAAGAAAATTATCTAGGATTTCAATGTACACATGAGCATTGATTGTTGAGGTAATCACCGAATATCACTTTCCACCAACTGTCCATACTCTGTGATTATTTCTCTTTAGCCCACTTTAGCCTCATTTTCATTTGCTTGCATGTTAATGCTGGGAAATCTCATTTTATTCAGTTGATTCTTAAAGTTCTCACACAAACACTGACTCCTGTTTTGACCTTTTTTTTTCAGTTGTTTTCTTGTACATTTTCTATTTTAAAGGCGTTTTCTATCCTGATATTTCGATGCCTTTCATGGTCTACCAGCATGTTTTTCTTTTTTAACCATGTCATTCTTTTTATATTTGAATCAAATTTTAGATCCAGCAAACCAGGAACAACCACTGTCTTTCATCACACTCCACTGTGGATTGCCTTCTTGAATGAGATTTATGACCATTTCCATTGTTTTAATTTTGTTGGACCCATGTTTCCTTTCAATTAGGTGTATCCAACCACTTGTCTGAAAGAACTATCTTTTAATAGTTGATTGATTTGCATATCTAGGCTTCAGCTGGTATTTATTTTAGGAATACAAATTACATAATTTCATATCTTCTTCAGCATAGATTTGAAAAAAATATATCATAAATTTGAATTTAATAAAATAATTTAATGTTCTGGATCTTATCTTTTATTAGTTTATTTACTGCAAAATAAAACACCAAAGTTAGCATCATTTCAGTGTACTAATTCCTTTATTTTTGACAGGGGTAGGAAATGTAGAATAAATAAATAAATAAATCATCATCATCATCATATCTCGCTGGTAGCACGGATATCCCTGACCCTCTCTCGCCACTCCTCCCTATCGTTCATCGCCCTAGGTAGGTCTTCAGGACAACATCCCGTATCCTCACATAGCTGCTGAATGTACGTTCGTGCTGGTCGTCCTGCTTTTGCGCGGCCATGTGTGGGGATCCATAAGAGTACATCTCTTATGAGTTCATCTCTGCTTCTCCAGCAGTGTCCTGCATGTCTGGTTCATCTAACTTGAATAGTTTTTGTGATAGGGGGCAGGTGGCCGTACAGTTGGTGTCTTGTGGGGTGTTGCTGCCAGGACTTGTTCAGGATTGCACGCAGTATTCTTGTGTAATTGCCATCTAGCTTCTTCTCCAGCTGTTTTGTTAGCGTCCATGTAGTGCAGCCATATAGCAGTATCGATGTGACTGCTGCCTGGAAGAAACTGCGTTTCATTTTATCGGTTAGGTCTGATTTCCATATAGTCGATAGCCTATTGATAGCTGTCCATGCTTTCGTTGACCTCGTTTCGATGTCCTTTTCGGAATGAAAATATTAAACCATAAAGTACTGAATCTGAGACTTATTCTCCTATAGTCCATAGTAGTCACATGATAAGAAAAAAATTTGCATATTCTAACCAATAGTAATTGAGAGAAAAATTCTAAAACTTTGGTTATGTAGGAGCCTAGATGCTCTGTATAAAATATCTCAGAAACTTTTGGTGTCAGTCAAACACTAGATCAATCATTGCCATTAACCAAATATCTGTCGGATATATTTATTCTTGGACAAACATAATAAAGTCAAAATTTTTACTCAACCAGGTCAGTTGATTGGTTGTGCTTTATAGCATATCAACCATTGAAGGTTATTTAATGCCAAATCCTGTTTATACATATATCAATATTAAATATATATTATTCTAATTAACAGTTTGTACGTAACATAATTTAAAAATAAGCCAGAAGTCATTCATTTACACATATTTAAATGACTCCAAGTATTACTATGTAATACTAATAATATGGATATGTACCCAGCTACAATGTGTGATTGCGGCAGAAAATTCAACAGCTTGTGAGGATCACGAATCCACAAGGCACGCTGGTGCGAAGAACGTAATTCTCCTGCCGGAGAATGTAAATCGAATGATGGGCCTATGAATCAGGTTTACCCACACTGTATTCATGAGCCCATTGCTGACCATCAGCATCCTGGAGACATATTTTGCAAGCCAAGAATTTAGTGGCCCAAGGGTAATCAGATAGCTACCTGGACAAACTTAGACCAGGAGCTTTCTTTTTGCTCACCACCCATCTTGAGGGCCCATTGATCAACAAATAAAATTTTTTAGCAGAATTATATATGACATTTGTCTTGAGTGCTTTTGGGCAGTAACGCATAAATGAAAGAAAACAAACCGAATAGAAAATGGATATAGAAAGGATTTCAACATGAATGTTATATATGCGGAACCACCTTTCTCGTGTAATTACGCAAAATCAAGAAATGGTTGCTATGACATCTAACAGCTGTAAGTAAACACATTTTTAAATCACAAACTGCACCAAAATGAAGATGAACGAACGTCCAATGTAATGTCCGCTTTTAGTTGATCTTGTGTATACATAGATATATATTTCTTTTAAATTCCCTATCCGGTGGCAAAAGCTGCTCAGTAGCGCCAGGAGTGGCAGTACCGCCTTGAGCTACCGAAACTGTGTTATCACCCTGGTTGGCGGCTGATGAGGCTAGGGCATCGCACGTGCTTTCACACATTGTATGATGAAAAAAAAAATGTAATACTAATAATTCAATTTATCATTGATCTTTTTTTTTATATGGTTTCAAGTACAGAAAATAATTTGATAGTTCTACTTGACCCATAAATGGGACCCTAACAGGTTTAACCAATTTGTGTCAGAATGGACAAGGGAATAATGGCAATGAAAGGGAACTCTACTTTTCCCAAAGTTGCAAGATTTATAAAGCTAGGTAGCTATGAGTCAGCACTCATTTGCTTAAAAGAGATGAGTTATGAGTTGAAGTGAGATTATATGGACATTAAAGCATTCCATCATTCTCAAGTGGCTAAGTCCATTCTCAGAACAGTGATTGTTTGCTAGCCAAGTGAATAGGTGTATTAGTGTAAATATATAGTGGCTTGCTTCAGCCATGTTATGGGCTTGGTATTGAGTTACTGCCTGTTTTATGTTTTGACTACCAGCAGGACACTAGCTGGGGCTGCTGAGCTGGTAAGTGTTGTTATTATTGTTGTTTATTTTTCACATTAGAGGGAGGTCTTACTCCTCTGAAAAGATATAGTAGGTGTATTCTACAGCCTCAGATGACTGGGCACAAACCAGGTCAGTAGTTAAGCTTGTTTATATATTTCTTAAGTAAAGTTCACGACCATTTTGCCAAGAGGGTAAAGTGTTTGCCAATGGTCCGGGAGACCAGAGTTCAATCCCAGGTCATGTCATACCAAAAAAATGGTACTTGATATCTCCTTGCTTAACACTCAGCATTAGAAGGTACTTATCAAGGATAAAGTGGAGCAATCCAGGGAAAGGAGTAGTGCCCTCCCCTGCACCTCAGTGTTGTAGCTATTGAAAAGGGAGCCTTCTGGTCGCCCTCAACTACGGTCGCCAACTTTACTTTTATATATTTCTTAAAGTTAAAAAAAAGAAGACATGATGTATACATTAAAAGGATTCGCCTTACGAGGACTCTTACACTTGTCTCTTAAGTACCAGATCAATTTTTAGGCAAAGTAAAACTGGCTGGAATTCAGAATTTTCCAATTCCTAGACTCATTGCCTAAGAGTAAAGAACCTTGTCTGAACTGCTATTTTCCCTTAGCAGTGGAGAGAAGAGATGGATTTATGTGTTTCCCAAGGACATTAGTAACAAGTGAGCCACAAGCAGCCTTGTCTGGGATTGGAACTCAGGTTATCGATTCCATTTCCAAAGACCATGGTTATTTCATTAAATGTGCCTTTAAGGTTCTCTGTTTTTTCTCTTTCTCTCCACCCCCACTTGCCAACCCAGAAAGATTTTCTCTATCTCTGCCAAGGGACAGTAAAGACATATGGCTATTTAACTTTGTTACAAAGCTTTGTCTATTTTTGTACTCCTTCTATATACTGCTTGTTCAAGGAACAATTTATGTATAGTTTTATCTTTTCTTTTAGTGCTATTTGTATCTATGTATATATTAAATGTTCTCATGTGTGTAATTTAGATTTTGTGTCTTTCCTTCAATTGTGTTCAGTGTTAGTATATCATGGATATACTAATGCTGATATTAGTTAAGTTTGGTTTTATAAACCCTTGTAGGTTATTTAATGCCAAGTCCTCTTTATGCATATATATATATATATATATATATGATTTGAAAACAAATTTTGTTGATAACATTTTTAGATGAGCCTGAGCTCATTCTTTTGCCCACAAATAGTTTCTAGCATTTCTATCTTACACAAATAGTTCTATTTACTCTAAATCATTTGTTTGCATGCAGCTAAATGGACATACATATGATTTGTAAGGGAATAGTTTGTAAGTGATTTTATCTTTAAATGAGTTAGAACTAATTTGTTTGCACATTTAGCAAAACTGTTTTAATTATTGCTATCTAGCACTAATAATAGAATTTAATTTTAATCATTCGTTTGAACACCGTTAAAGAGTTTCAAGTATTGTTATTTAACACTAATAATTCTATTCAACATTACTCATTCATTTGCACACTATTAAATGGTTCCAAGTATTGCTATGTATCACTAAGAATTCAATTAGACACCAGTCATTTGTTTACATACAGTTAAATTGCCAAACAGCTCTATTTCTAACAATTCAATTTAACATAAGTCATTTGATTGTACACAGTTTAAATGTCAGATATTTCTATTTGACTCATAGAGAGGACCCTATCAGGTGCCATGACTCCAGGTTAGAGTGAACCTGGGAGCAATGGCAATGAAGGGGTACTCCACTCTCCCCGAAGTTCCAAAAGTAGAGCATCACCATCAGTTGGTTTAATGTCAAATCCAGGACACGAATTGGTGGGGCTGTTACCCCTCTGCAGAGTAGCAGTTGGTGTATTCTAGAGCCCAAGTCAAATGGGCTGTGCCAATATTGGTTCTTAGAGACTGGAGACATGACTAAATATCTTCCCTACCATAAAGCATTTCAGTTATGCTAAATACAGCTTTAAATGTGATACTTTTTGAGCACATCTTGTACAAATGAATGAGTAACTTAGTCATAATAAAAGATAAGAATGGTTTAATAAAGAATAAGTTGTATTGGAAATAATACTTTTCTGTAAAGGTAATAAATACAAAAGAATAATAGAATCTGTCAAGAATAATAGATAGTATGGTGAAGTATGGATTGCATAAAGAGTAATGGATTCTGTAGAATTAATTAAAAATAAAGAAGACACAATAAATAAAAATAATAGACAACGAAAAAAGTGCCACAGTCAACAGTATATAAGATTCTGCAACACTATTTACACTCATGGCTGGTTTTATGGCATATCAACCTTTGTTGGCTTATTTAATGCCATATCCAGTCTTCTATTTTATTTTTTGCAAGTAGTTATATAGTTTTAATTACATAATAATAATACTAATTTCTAAACAATTATAGCTTCAAGTAACTATGTACCATACCCATACATGAATATGTGAAACGTACATAGAATGTTCATAACATATATACATAGAACATAGGAATCCCGAAACATGAAAAACACTTACGACTTCTTAGTTCAGGTACGAAACTTTTTATTACCTTTGAGTTAAAAGGTTTTTCGACATAAGAAGAGAGATACCATCTTTCTATACTGACTTTTCCATCTCCCCCAAACCACGTGTGACACCTGCCACAAGGCCTCGGCAAGTGAGTGAAAGTTAACCTTCTTCCTCCAAGGCAGAACTCAACTAACTGACTTTTCTCAAATCTCCCAAAATCCTCCTCGCACACTTCCGGTGAATGACGTCATTCACATCCCCTGGTCCTGGGATTTTTATTTTGACATCTGTCAACACCTGCCCTCAAGTTTGCACCTAACTAACCCATGCACTGAGCCAAAAGATTCTCAGCCTAACTAAAACCAAAGGCAAGATATATAGAACGAAATCCATCAGCCATTATATTACATCTATTCTTTGCTATTGTTAGCTCTAAAGAGAGTGAAAATTTTGTGTCTTAAGATATAATGTGAACTATACAGATTCTTATTTTTAGTCAGTATGAAACAATAAAAAGTTGAATGCTAAATTTATGTTTAATTGAGCTGTCACAAATTCTAAAAAGTCAGTGAATAATATAAAATAGAATGTTTTTTTAAGAGTGTTGTAGTGAAAAATTAGGGATGTGTGTTACACTGAAATAATTGTAGTAACAAGATATCTTTGAAGTGATGCTTGTTTTAGCCATCTGCTCTCTACTACACTGTCTTGCTTTCTCTAGAATACAACAGCATTATTGGAATTGTTATATTTGCTTTATTTTTTTCAAAGTTTCATTAAATATGCTTAAAATGAAAACATGAATAAATAACCATGTATATTACTGATGCACTATGAGACAGAACGTATAGTCTATAAATATCAACACGTCATTGGCTAAAAGGTTTGAGATTTTTATATTTTATATATTTTAGATAAACAAAGAACCCATTGGTTTCTCTCAATAACCGCAGTCCATGATAATATAAATGCTTTAATTTCAGAAGAAGTGAAAGATTCTGATTAATATTTTATAGTTACCAGTGGTCTATGATGATAATTATGCAGCTTTTTAGGAAGGAGAAAAGGATTCTAATTTGCATTTCATGGTTAACAGCTATCCATGATGATACTGATGCTTCTGTTTAGGAAACAGTGATTAATTCTAATTACCTTTTCATACTTAATTGTTGTACATGTTATATTGATGTTTCTATTTAGGAAGTAGTAAAGGATTCTCATTAACTTTCTGAGTTATCTTGTGTGGAGTTGCTGTTCCTGTTTTAAGCCTGGCTTGAAACCTATAATTTGTTCTTAGCAACTTATTAGAATCTCAGCTTTATTGGTCTTTAAAATAAATTGCAGATGTTATTAAATCTGCTATAACCATTGTTGAACTCAGTGTATGACTTGCACAATTTAAACTGCACCTGTACTTCTTGTTAGAAACCTGAAGCCAAATTCCATATGCATCTTTGAATTAGACTTCAATAATAAGTGAACTCTGTAAGAAAAGAAAGGTCTTCACACAAAAAGATAGAATGCCCTTATTTCAATGTAGCTTTTTCTGCTACATGCTCATTTTCAAGCACTTAGAATTCTTAATGGTGCTTTTCTGGAGGCATTGACAGAGTTCAATATGAGCAGATTCAGAATGGCAGAATTAACTGACAAAATACTCTTTGTTCAAAATCTGTTTTTCTTGTGCAATCTGTATTAATGATTGGATAGAATTTGACTTTGTTCATGACTTAAGATAAAGTATGAATCTATCTCCTCCACACAGAGGTAAACAGTAGGGCAGACTGGGTTTTTAGCCTTGATTAGGCAACCAGTCTTGGAAAAGGAAAACTCCGGATTCAAACCAATTGCACTGCACTTAAAAATTGATCTCATGGTACATCATGCCTGTGATGGAGGGTTTTGGTTAATGCATATTTATTGGATCTAAAAGTTCCTAATGAGGAAAAAGCATTCCTCATTATAAAATTGGGAGGCTCTTATGGAAAAAGAATTTTGTTATTTAAAGGAAGATATATTGCTACAAAATGTAACTAATTGTACAGAATTTAAATTTCAAACTGTTAAATGAGAGATTACAACATTTTTAAATTTAGGTAATGTGGATTCAACATACTCATGTGATTCTGGTCACCTAGGTATATATACTTCTGAGTAATGGTTCAAATACAAGCTAAATGTGTTGGCCCAAGGTTCAGATATAAGGGCACATCCAATTGGGTGTAATATTGTTATGAAATAACAATATAAAAATGAGTATTTCTTTGCTGAAAATCAGACTGGCTGGATAAATGTATTTTTAGGTAGTGGAACAAATATTGATCACTCGTTTGTAAATGTTAATTAGTAATAACAATTGTGATGATGGTAACCAGCTTCAACTGAAGTTTTGTACTCATCCCTGGCATAGAGTTACTTCAACTAATAATATATACTTGTATACTTTTTCTTAATAGAAGCTATTGGTATATGTACAGATTATAATATAATTTTGGAATATTGATTTATTTCAGGGAAAAGAAAATATTAAAGATTTTAATAAAGATTATCCAAGCTAGACGAACCAGACATGCAGGACACTGCTGGAGAAGCAGGGACGAGCTCATAAGTGATGTACTCTTATGGAACGCCGCATATGGCCAAGCCAAAGCTGGATGACCAGCTCGAACATATATACAGCAGCTATGTGAGGAAATGGGATGTAGCCCTGAAGACCTGCCAGAGATGATGAATGATAGGGAGAAGTGGCGAGAGAGGGTCAGGGATATCTGTGCTAGCAGCACGACAGGATGATGATAAAGATTATGAACACCTAAACAGATTTTCTTGTAAAATATAAAGTTACATTGTAGGGATATCTAACTGGAAAGTACTAGAAATAAAATATTTTGCTTTAATTATATATCACAATACCTATCCTATATTTGTTATATTAGTGTTTCTATTTCTTACAGAATATAGAGCATCTGTTCCGGATAAAAGTCACATTCAAACCTTAGTTTTAAGAAAAGTATTGTCCTATTGAAGAATTCTGTGACTTCTATTATTATGGACTGATGTCTATAGAGAAATATCAGAATATTTCTTTTTTTTTTCTTGTTGTTTTCTGATTCAGAAAACTTCACAATGTTTTGTTCAGATACACCTTTGATATTTTGCTTATGTAACCCCCAAATATATAAATAAATCAATACTTTTATATGATTAAAGATTTCAAACTATCTTGAGAATGTCTGTACTTGAAATGGGGCAACAATGATGGATATGTATATATTGGTCAGATAATTGCAAAGGTAAGAAACTGACAGTTGCCAATTACCATTGATTTTGCGTTTCCACCATCCAAAGAAGATTTTGCAAAACTAAATTTTGATCTGAAATTTTCACAGTACAATGTTTAAACAATACAATTAATAGAGAAGTGTTGAATCAAGTTCATTGAAAAAGAAAGAGATTATGTTAAAACATTTATTTTATCAAATACTTTTTCTCATAATCAGGTGATCAACACGTGATATAATGAAATAAATATCAAGAGATTTGTTTTATATATACATATATATATATATATATATATATATATATATATATAATACACACACATGGGTGTATGCGAATGTATATTTAGGCAGCAGATTTTTTTGCAGGCATATTTTATTAAAGATGACAGACAAGGATTTAAAGTTAAGATTTTTTTTTCAAATTTTTTTTTTATTCATCCACAGTTCTAACATCGTGCATGTGAATATTAAAAGGCTAATGAAAACACTCAAGTCTAAATCATTATCTGTCATCTTTAATATATTTTACACACAATATTTATTTACCAAATAACATGAATTTTGCATAAGAAGTTGGCGATAAAAAGCAATGTTTACATTTGCACCTTTTTCAAGGAAATTAATTGTGATGAATTCTTCCAATTTCTGGAATGCTATCAGCATGACCTTCTTTACTGAGCTCTGTGCCCATAACTTTTTCTTTGCTGGAGAGTCTGTCAGTTTCCACTTCACAGACTGTCTTTTCAACTGAGTTCCATAGTGGCAAACCCATGTCTAGCCTTTTTGTAAACATTTTTGACTAAAACATGTCTATCAGTACATATCAAAGATTCTTGTGAAAATTTTACATGGTTTATACTTCTCTGCTACTGGAAATTAGAAAGAAGTCTGTTCACACTTGGAACAATGTTTGATTTACTGCCATTTTAAATAGTTTATGAATATTTTTGTGAGATTAAAACAATTTTTTAATGAACTAAACAATCTGGAGATTGTGGTAAAATCAATTATTTTGCTTTTTTCCAAAAGTTACTCCAATTTTTTGAATGATCCTCCTATGCTAATGGCACAATAGTTAGAGTGTTCACCAATTGTCAGGAAGACCAGGGTTCAATCCCAGGTTATCATACCAAAGATTCAAAATATTGAACTTGATGCCTCCTAGCTTAACACTCAGCATTATAAGGTACGGATCAAAGGTGAATGGAGGAATGCAGGGAAAGGAGTAGCATCTACCCCTTCACCTCGATGTAGTAACTATTGAAAAAAGAGCCTGTGGGTCACCCTTGACTTCAGTCAGCCATATATATAGGTGTGTGTGTGTGTGTGTGTGTGTGTGTGTGTATGTGTGTGTGCATTTTTTATTCCTAAAAGAACTACTGGGAAAACAATAGAAGTGCTTGAAACCAAGCTTTTTGATGATGAATCTGGGGTCTGACATATTTTAGGAGTCAAACTATCATTAACCCAAATCCAGTATACAAAAGCAATACTTCACAATACCAACAAGTTTAGTTGATTTTCATTTGCAACAAGAAATACCAAGAGACTTTTTATTTTGGCATCAAGTCACAACATTCTGACTGTAGTCTTCCAAAGCTGAGCTTGTGTTTCATCAACAAAAGTAGACAGAACTAGTTTCCTTCTCAATGTCTCTCACAAAGGTCCACTTAATATGCTCTGGTTCTATTCCAACAGTTGTTAACAAACTGTTTCATTTAAACATACATGATAACTTATGCATATTTATAAGTGATAGTAGATGGACAGTTCAAAAAGTTTGAAGTCTCACCCAGAAAGAAGAGCAACTGCTGAACATTTTCATAACATTCTACCACTTCTTATAAAGCTTCAAAAACTAATTAAAGTTTCTATTTTAATTTCTGTGTGGGTGAGGCCAATACAAAAATGAGAGGTTGGTGACAAATCTAAAATCTGGGTGAGGCTTAGAACTTTTTGAACGACCCTTGAAACATCAAAAACCCAAAACTGTGCAAGTATAGAAATCATATTACTTATGGATGTTTACATGAAAGACACACAAAAAAAGTATGTCCTTTTTGCTTTAAGTGAAAGTCATCACAGTATAGAGGTGTCATGTTCACAGCAGATGCATCATCAGTCCAATCTTTGAATCTTATAAAAGATTTCTATTTTCTGTCGTATTTATTCAGATATGTCAAAGTTAAGTTGGCAATAAAACTTTAACATCCATTTTTGATTGCAGGAAAATTAATATATTTCCCAAGTCTTAAATATTTTTCTAGCAGATCTTTCTCCTTTTCCGGTTACAATTGATTGGATTAAGTGATCTTCATCTTAAGATTAACTGACCAGATGACAAAATTAGAATGCTGATAAAAGATGACAATGTTTAGAATCTAATGCTGTGCAACCATCAGGTAATAATTATTTATACTTTTACAAAAAAGAATACCAAGAATTATATTTTTGAATTTATTATTAGATGAAATATTATTAATTCTTTTTACTAGCATTGGTTTGGATGCTAAGGAAGATATTTAATCAAGACCTCACTCACCAAGGACGAGAACTGAAGATAATAGAAGAAAAGACAAGATAAAACATCTGTACATACAAGAATATTTAACCATTTATATACTGTTTACAGAGCATACACACCAATAGTTATTACTTAGAATATTCAAATTATTGACCTCATTTTTAGTGTTATACTCATAACATTTCAACTAATATCTCCTTTGGGCTTCTTCAGGTGTTTCATGTCAAACTCGGGAGCCCACATAGAACCTTGAACTGAACCCTTTATTCAATTCACTGGGATATATTTTTCCAATTCTGTTATCCATGACTGGGTAAAAGTGTAAAGTTATAGTAAATATTCCTTGTTATTCTTACCGGCAGTTGGGATTGAACCTGCAATCTCTTGATGATTTCACTCAGAAGCACATTCCAACCAAATGCCTACAACAGGTAAAAAATACAAGGAATACTTACAATAACTAAACACTCATACCTGGTCATGGTTTACAGAATTGAAATAGTCTACCCCTATGGATTAAATAAAGGGTTCAGTTTAAGGTTCTGTGTGAGCTCCCTAAGTTGACATGAAACACCTGAAGAACGCCAAAAGACATATTGGTCAAAATGTTGTGAGTATAACAATAAAGATGAGGTCAATAGTTCAAATATTGGAGGTGCCCGTGGTGTAATGGTTATCGTCGTAGGAAACGGACACGGTGACACAAGTTCAAATCCTGGACGAGACTGATAGTATTTCACATAGCTCTAATACCCTTGGGAAAGGTATGAATCCAATTATTCTCCCTCCAGCTAAGGGTAAATAGTAGGACAGACTAGGTTTTTCAGCCTTGGTGAGGCAACTAGTCTAGGAGAAGGAAAACTCTGAATTCAAACCTGTTAAACTCCGCTTAAAAATCGAACTTATGTCATATCCTGCCCGAGCGGAGGGGTCGCTAAATATGAATAGTTCAAATATTCTAAGTCATAACAATTATCAAGCTTCATCTTAGAAATTCAAACAAAAAATACCAATGGTAATCAGAAGAAAGAAAATACAAACATGTCATAAGAGCCAGAAATGTATATACATTGTTGCATGAACAAACTGGTTTCATATTTTTTCTTAAAGAAAACATACACATACTTTATCAAGACTATATACCTTATAGTATCTGTTAGGGTCCCATCTAAGGATCAAATAGATCTGTTTGAAAATTATTAATGTTTGATAGGAATATTGGAAACTATGCAATGGCAGGAAAATTATTGGTCTTAACAATAGTTACTTAAAATTAAAGATGTTTACAAAGGATTATTATTGTTAGTATTAGTTACTTCAAACAATATATTCTCTTGAAAACATGATTATTATAATTAAATATGAATAGTTATTTGAAAGTATGTGATTGAGTATTTGAAAATAGTTTAAAAAAATAAAGAAAAAATTACTTGATGAGGAAAAGTAAATAGACATGTGGCTTTACTAATCCCTGTCAGGGTTTGAGACAATGTCTCTCTTGTTCAAAAAACTGAGACACAAGAAGGTGTGAAGGCATTTCTAGGATTGTTATGTGACATCCTTAAATTACCTAACGAACATGCCCACTCTCTGAGTAGGATTATTTTTTATTGTCTCCTGATATGAGTATTTATTTCATCTTATTCCTGCTGCTTTTTATAATAACTTGCCATTCAGTACTTATAAGTATGTGGTATGAATAGGCAAGAAAGAATAAACCTACAGAAAGATTCACACTTATATTAAATTTTCTCAGCTAGCCTTTCTATTCAGAGCAGCTGCCTTATCAATTAAATCATGAAGTAAACAAGTCACAGAAGCTGAAATCTAAACAAATAACTTTTATTCCTTATATGCCTGATTCATCAAATCTTTAATGTTTATATAACTTGGTTGTATTAGTAATGATATTCAAAACCTTATTAGATAAACAATTGTCTGGTATTTTTCTAGTATTTTTTTCATAATATTTTGATTGTATTTTATCACAAATAAAAATAATGAAAAAGAATGAAAGCTATATGGTTTGACTTCGGTTTCTCTAAATGTTTTTTTGTGCATAATTGGTAAGACAACTTCCCTAGATGGCAAACTTCTTAAAGGAAAAAAATCTGTGATCAAAATCATGGAAGCTTTTTTTTTATGTCTATTTTGTGAGTTACTAAATCAAATCTCATTTTGATCCATATATTCATTGGTCAGCAAATAGAACAGTCTGTAGGCTGTTTGAGGTCATTATCTGACAGTGGTTGTTGTAAAGATGGGCAATCATATGACAAGGAATAAAGCATTTTTTGAGCATTCAGAAATCATGGCAGTATGCAACAGGACACTTTTTTGGTCATGTCAAAAACATAAAAAATACCCTTCATTCTGCAATGAGCAATTCTCATTTTTGTAGTCCCTCTGTTTCTTCTACAAGCAGTAGAATCCCCACCGGCCTCACTGGACAGGCACAGATGACACCCACAACATATCTTTTTGGAACCAAGCCACTTATCCCACACATACAAAAAGGATAACACACAACTATGTTTTTCATTGAAAACTTACTGAGAACTCAACTAGCATAGAGAAAATATTCAACAACTTGCCTTCTTTATAAGCTCAAGGGGGTGTCCTTGTGGTGAAACAGATAAAGCGATGGACTGCTGAATCGTAGTAAGTGAGTTCGTACTCCAGTCACGCTATTATGTTCACTTTCGGGCAAATACCCTTGGAAAAGGTATGAACCTCCTTATCCTCCCAGCTATGGGTTAAATAGTACCACTACTGTTCTTCTAGGAGAATGGCTTTGGCATTAAATAACCTGCAAAAGTTGATATGCCATTAAACAAAGAAACCAAACCAATCATAAGCTCAATGAACTACAATAAATAAACAGAACCCTCTGGTCCATTTCTGTAAATAAATTTCACCCCATTTGCTTATTTTCTGGTGGTTTCTAACCAGTTCTTCAACCCAAGCTATGCAATTGCTAGAACAATATTCTTGGTAAAGTCAGTTCTTCCACTTCAACTCTCTTTTCTTCTTTCCTCCTCTGCATTACCAGACACAAATATCACATGTGCTACTTGCTAAAGACTGTAGTTCTGAGAATGGCAATAAAAAGCCAAAGAAATAAGAAAGAAAGAAAGAAAGAGTAGTAAAAAATTAATAAATACTACAAAATTTCCTTTTATAAGTTTTATTTTCCTATTGTTGGAGACTAAATCATTTTGACAACTTACTGCATCTTGAAGCCTGAACAAGGCCCTTTAGTACCCAGAAACAGTTTGAAGTTGACTGGTATTGGGAGAACATAAAATCCTGACTTTATTAAGAAACTTATTCTGTTTGGGTCTGCCTATTTGCTGTCATGTCATGTCTGATATTTTCTTACCATGGTCTATACACTAGAGCCCAACAAGTCAATGAGGGCCATTGTCAAGTCATTGAAGATGGTAAAGTTCTCAATCAGATATAGGAAGAATGTGGTAGTTTATAGTCAACAAGACCTGACTGAGAATTTTCACAATCATGACATCTTCAATATATGGCTTCCAACCTTTTCTAATTTTAATCCCTGAATACTTTGAGAGAGAGAGAGAGAATCTTCACAATGCCTACAGGTTGTCATTTTGGACTTGAAATACTGCATGAATGAAGACCATTTGATCCAGGTATTCTGTTGTTTCTGAGACCACATTTTTGGTTGGCTGGTTGGGTTTTATGGTTTATCAACCTCTTATGGGTTATTTCATGCTAAATATTATTTATGTATATATATCAAATATATATGAATTGTAAGCTCATATTTTGTAGTTTAAGATTTTTAACAAGCCAGGGCTCACTTTTTTCCACACAGCCAAAATAGTTCCAAGTATTACTCTCTAACACTAGTACTTCTATCTAATGTTAGTAATTTGCTTCCATGCAGTTAAATGATTGCGAGTATTGAAAATATATCAGCCTACATCTTTGAGAGGAGGCTGATTCTTTTCAGAATTCTTTTTAAATATTTGCTTAGGGTCTGTATAGTTCGTTCATGTTTTTAACATTATAAAACCTTCGTCGAATGTTAGTTATTTTATTAGACATTTTTGATTGTATTAAATCCTGGCAGTTCCACAGAGTTATTTTGTGGTTCCGGGCTATTTGTCACTTTATTATTTTGGGTTATGGGTTTAGTTAATTGAGGGCAGTTTCTGTTTCCATCTTTTCTAATAGTCTGGATTTATTTGTTGTTTCTATAGTTTCTGACTCTTGTATTTTTTTTTCTTTGGAGGTTGGTCTTTGTTTATCTTTAAGTGTTTTTTTTTTTTTGTTTGGAATGGTGTCTATAGAAGCTGCTGGTTGTATTGGGGATCTTTTATTTTTTGGTCTTATTTTGCATGGAGATTTTTTTGGTAAGGCTTTTTATCAGTCAGGTGGGTGGTGGTATAGCCGTTTTCTTCTCCTGATCTAGTTTCTTCCTAGAGGTTTGAGTTTGAACTGATGATGTTTCTGAACCTCTAGTGGTGTAATTTTTTTCAAGTACACACTTTCAAGATAAAGCTTTCCCAGTCGCCCAGCTGCAGCCGAATTAAAGTTTTCTCAATCTCTTCATATTTCTTGTGAGAAGGTTTTCCTCTTTGGACTATGAGGGAATAAGCAGTGGTTTTAGACCCTGCAACCATCTTCTGTGCTTCATGATAAGGAATGTTGTTATTGTGTTTTATTCATAGGATTTCCTTCTCTAGTTTCCAACTGTCACAAGTTCTTGCATAGACCGGATGATCACCACCTCAGATGGTACATTTATTTGGAAGTTCACATTCATTAATATGGTGATCAGGATCTTGTTGACCACATTTCCTACACACTTCTCACCCTCTTCAGTTGTCTTCGTGATGGCCGTATTTTTAGCATTTATAGCATCTCAGGGGATTTGGTACATATTGCTTGACCCTCTCCATAGTATAACCCACTTTTATTTTTCGGGTATTTTGGGAGTGTTGAAGGCCATTATATATGTGTTGGTTTCTATCATTTTCCCCTCTTTTTTAAGGATACTCTTAACATCTATCACTCCTTGCTTTTTAAGTTCTCTTTTGATTTCCTCAGTTGTACATAGCTAGAATTCTTTGCTTTGCCCAACTTCCTTACTCACATTCAGGGATTCATGAGGGTTAGTTTTAACAGGGATGATGTGGAACTTGGTCATTTTCAGCAGGAAATCCATATATTTTCTCTTTTCTATCTCTGCGAGCAGAGTTTCGTTTTCTAATTTTTTTACTGATACTGGTATTAAGATTTTTGATATAAACTTTTCTATTATGAATTGGGATAGATTTGTTATTGATGAACTTGTAGATTCAGCTTCGTTATCTGAAGAAGAATCTAATACTGAGATGTTTTGTTTGAATTTTTTGTTTGAAAAGCTATACGTATGACTTGTTTTTCACTGGTCCGATGCTCTACCATCCACCATAGAGTCCAACTTGTGTTGGGAATGTACCAAGGGGGAAACCCATTCACTTTGGTTGAGTTGGGTATATTTATGTTTAGTGCAAGATTTTGAGCCTCTGCCAAATTCTGGTTTTTATAACTCAGTAACCTAACTGGGTCAAAGAGTCCTTTCCACCTGAGAATTGACCCTTAGCTCCCACCCTCTAGCACATATTAGATAAAGGATTTGACATTTTTCTGCAAGAGCAGATTGGATAATATGTTCAAGAGAAAATAAACATATGTGTGCTACAACATGACAGGACCAGCTGATTGATCAGATTGGGACTATCCGACTGCTCATCAGACCAAGTAAGAGCCAAAGTGGTGTGTTGCAAGCCATTGGCCACTCTGTCACTGAATCAATGACCACTCAACCACCAGGATTCCATCCTAGCACCTTATGGGTCACCACTCACTGCCAACAGGTGGCCCTATTAAGGGGACTTACCCCTTTTTAGTAGTGCAGTCAGCGTATTCTACAGCCCCAGCCAACAGGGCATCCTCATTTTTGCTATTATCAATCTGAAGACAGTTTTGTTCAATAAGTTTTATTTATTTTTCCAAGTTCAACCACATTCTAAAACTTATTACATGAATAATTGTCAGTTATTTTTTACTTTTTTAGATGCATTTTTTCATTTTATTTCTATTGTATTTTATCATAAACTAAAAATGAAAAAGAGAAAAATGAAAGTTTGGAATGAAAGGTTTGATTTGAGCTTCATTAGTAATGCAGTTGTTATGGAGAGGCAGACTTTCAAAGAAAAAGGAAGGCAAGTTCAAAATCTTACAATAGGCTTATTCTTTATTTCCATCCTTTGCTACTTACTGTAGATTGTTGATCTGAAAATGGCAAAAAAAAGAGCAAGAGAAAGAAATACTTGTCAAATGTGTATAATTTAAAAAAAAATATATTGGCTTTTCCTCTGGCATTTTTTTAAATTATTTGTTCTGAATTACTTGGTTCATTCTGTATTTTCATTGTGAGTTCCAGTGCCATAGATAGGAACTATCTTTTGCTCTGTTAGCTCTAAAAGAACCAACCACTTTCTTCCTACTAATGGATGGTTCTGCATCCACTGCAATATTGTTGATGCTTCAATTTCATCCAGGTTTTCAAAGAGCCATGCCTTATAGATTGATACACTTTAAAAAGCAATGGTGGCAATAATTTCAGTTTTGATATCCACCTGCGTACATATTTACCCAACTTCTTTATTTCAGGTAGGATGTGATACAAGGTCACTTTTTAAAGCAGAGTATGACTGGTTTGTATTGAGACTTTTCCTCCATACCAAGGCTAAAAACAAGTTTACTCAACTATTTATAGATAATTTGGAAGAAAACAGATCAATTCATGCATTTGTTAACAGTATAAACATGAACCAAAACTTAGTTTTATCTAGGATTTTACTTTATCTTTGTACCTTTACCATAAAGATATCTGTTACAACAGGAATGTCTCAAGCAGTCTAATGTGACATTCATTTAGGAGATAGATCATTCCAATGACTTTTACAAGGTATTGAAAGACTGACAGATTTTAATGGCATGTAAACCATTCTTGAGATATTTTATATCTAGACGACTGGAAATCACATTCATAATTCATTTATATATATATATATATATATATATATATATATATCTTTTTATAGTTGTTTCTTAAGAGTTCTTTGTACACAGTTACATGATATCAAGTATTGCTATTTGATATAAATCATTTGTGCTTTGGTGAATGGTTTTAAGTATCCCAATTAGATAATAATTTATGCAAAATTATATGATTTCAACTAATCTTATCAAACAATAATAATCATTTATTTGCACACAGTTATATGGTTTAAGAAACTAATTATTTTTAAACAGATATTTTTAATCCATTGATGGGGCCATAACAGGTATTGCCTCTCTTGAAAGTAATAATAATGAAGAGGCATTTAACATTCTTCAGCTCTCTTGAAATGGAGTCTTACCATAAGATGTAGATTAGGATTCCAATTTTTTTTGTAGAGAGGCCTTACCTCTCTTCAAGGGATATTTTTAGCCTTTCCTACAGATCCAAGGTATTTACCGATTATTTACTGATTAAATATTCTATTGCCAGAATTCTTTTGAGTGATGCCTGAAATTCTTGCTATAGTTATGATATTTTGGGAATTAAAATAAAAATACTCACACCACAATTTGCCTTTAGCAATGAACTCACATTTATCAAAGGGGGATAGAAGCTGTCTTTCAGCGGTTTTTGTTAATATTATTCCTTTTCTATACTGCTGATGAGTAAAAGGTAGGACACCAGAAACAATTTAAGCTCTTAACACTTCTCTCATAGACCATTGGGATTTCATTCCCATCAATGGACAACTTGATTTCCCTGAGCGCTACCTTTGACAATGATAGACTGCAGCATTTAGCAGTCATATTTCTCATGTATACATAGGTGAAGGCCTTGAATAAGAAGCACAAAATGCTTTATGTGTCATTTTAACTTTGAAATAAGCATTACATCATCCATAAAGGTATTCATTTTAGGGTTCTTTAACATTGAACATATTGACCAAGACAATATTTTCATAATCTTAGTCTACTCTATTTTTACTACCAATGGGCATGTTATGATGCCATGACTCCAGCAGTCAATTTGGTTAATATGGGTTAAATGAAATGACTCTGTACAAAGAGATATTCATATTTAAGAGACATTTTAGAACAGAAAACCAAGGTTTTGAATGCGAATATATTCAATCTGAGATGATAACTATGTCAATCAGCTGCATGATTGATTCATCTATCAAGCTATATGATATACAGATTTAATCGAGCGTATTTTGTATTCACCTCGGTTCAGAGACCATTGTAAGTAAGTTTGGTTCTAACTATGCCCAATACCTCTAGCTTTGTGCTAAACTAGGCTAAATTTAGTGAATTACTTATTAATGTTCATATTTACACAATCCTTCTATGGATAAAAGTTCAATTTTTAAGCAAAGCACAGTTTTCCTTCTCCTAGATGGTTTGGTTTATCATACTTCCATAGTCCAGCGATTTAACCATTACACCATAGGGACACCCCCGGCCCTTCTCCTAGAGTAGTTGCCTAACCAAGGTTAATGAATCTAGTCTGTCCTACTGCTTACCCATAGCTAAGTTTCTGGTTTCTTTGTTTTATGATACATCAGCTTTTGTGGGTTATTAAATGGCAAATCCATTGTTGTAGAAAACCTGTAGTGGTACTATTTACAGTATTTGTTGGCATATAAGATGCATGGATGTATAAGATGCACCTCAATTTCAGCAGGGCAAATCAAGAAAAAAAACAAAGAACTAATATCAAACGTGATGAAATTAATATAATGAATATTATCAATGATAACACTTTTAATCTGTGTAATAGCCTTTTAAATAATGACAATAAGTACATGAAAGTTACTCTAAAGTCTTAGCTAATAAGAGTTGCCAGGTTGCTAATTTGGCCAACTATCACAAATTTTAAATTGACATATTTTAGTAAAAAAAGTTTCTGATATGACATCAAATACAGTAACCTATAGCTGGGGAACATAAGAATGTTTATACCTTTTTCAAGGGTATTAGTTTGAAAGTGCATGTAATAGTATGACTGAAATTAAAACTCACTCTCAAGAAGTCTACAGTCCAGCAGTTTAACCAGATGCCATGGAGGCTCCTCCTCCCATTGTTAGGTTTGGTTTCTTTGTTTAATAGCATATCAACCTTTATGGGTTATTTAATGCCAAAGCCATTCTTGCTGAAGAATAGCAGTGATACTATAAAACTGATAGCTGGCGAGTTATAAGGATGTTCATATCTTTCCCAAGGGTATTAGTCTGAAAGTGAACATAATAGCATGACTGGAGTTTGAACTCACTTACTTTAGGTATTGCACCATGAAGACTCCCCCACCACATAGAAAGGGAAAGTAAAGGTAGATTCATGCCTTTTTGCTAGGGTATTAGTGCAGAGTGAAATGCTAAGAGTTTCATTCAAGATTTGAATTTGATTCTCCCATCCTATTTTCAATGATAACCACTATGCTAAGCATGCCAACTTATTAATGTAACAAATTGATTCTTACAGCTTAACAATCTTTTAAATCTACACTACTGACTAATTTTCTAAGTAAATTACTGACAATAGCAGCATTCAAAATTTATTACAAAAAAAAAACAGGCAGGTAAAATTAAATGCATTGATTTACAATATGGTGACCAGAAAAATAAAGCTAAATAAAAGGAAGAAAAGAAACCTTATTTTTATTCAATAAGTGGGGACTTCTGTGAGTAAGTCCAAAGGCTATTAGCAGCAAGAATTTGAAAGTAAAGCTAACACAAAGAACCCCATAGACACACATGTAAAGAGTCCAAAAGATAATAGGATACTGAAAAAGGGCAAAGAGACAACCTAACACAGTTCAGCAATACAAGACAAAAGAGAGCACTTACTTGGGTCTTAAACTCTCTCTTTTAATTGAGACATCTCTTGTGTTTTGTCTTCATGACCTGCTATTTAGTAAGGTATTTAAAACATGATTCCTCCTTTTTTTCTTGCTGTTTCCTGGTGAACAGTCCACCATCATTTTGAAAGGCCACTGTCATTCAAAATGCACTCAACCTTTCTCCAACATAGCAGTTCTTGCCTATATGAGAAAAGGGGAATGGAAGAATTTGTATTTGCAGCATTAAATCTTGTCAAAGTAAACTTTGAAGTAATGGCAATAAAGCAGTTACTCCCTACTCTCTAGAGCTCAAGAACTGAAACTATTAGATGCAGTTTAGTGTCATAACCAGCACAAATGAAGAGGTTAAGTATGGCAGATTTATTTTTTGCCTGGGAAATCAAAGAAATTTATGCTTTAGGCATTAATCCCTATCTTGTTTGTTGGAATCATATCAAAACTATCAGAAATTATTACCTTGATGGAATTTGTATTTGATCATTGAATAAAGGACTATATTTGTATAACCGGAAGAAAGGACAATGACAGTTATTGTATAAAAATATTCATCTCTTGTTTATTTTGAAATCATGGCAAAATTGGTGGTATGAGAGAGAAAGTCAGAAATGCCAAGATTTACACCAGGTTGATATACATCTTCAGAGAGCCTTACTTCTTTGCTCTGCCTCCACAAGGCTGGCACAGGGCTGACTTAAAACACTTAAATCTTCATTTCTTCTTTGTGTTTCTTTTACAAGACTGGTATATGGCTGACTTAAAATAATGAATTATCTTTGTCCACCTTTGTTCTGGGATCATACTTGCTTTTGACATTAGTGAGTCTTATACATTTAGATTTTTCCCTGCTTCTTTAACCTGGCTGTCTGGCTCCACTCTGAGCTAATGCCCTAATGGCATGATGTCTAGTGTCACAGCTCACTGCTTCCCACCAAATCTGCTGACTGCTTGGGATAGAAAACTTCTATTGTTATATATTTTTCAGATCCTTATCCACTCTTTCTATGTAATTCACATGGCATTTCCACTGTCTTTTGTTTACCTTAGGACACAAGTACATATCCTGTTTTAAAATTCACAAACTACATGGCCTGTCAAAGGTCAATATGTAACACTGTGTCTTAAGAAGGAAGAGAGAGCATGCTTTCTAAAATATTTCATGATTAAAGAAAACTATATATTTGATATTTAGAACATTTGTGTTAGTGTAAGATGATAATAAATAATCATATATCTTAGAGAAATGGCATGTCTATTAAGGATTTTATAGAGTGTCACATGAAATTCAGAAACCCACTTTTGACTTTTTGCTCCCATTCTTTGATCTAGAGACATTGTTTTTGACCCTGCTAGGGAATAGCAAATCCAGATGTTTATATTACCTATGCTCATCAAGTAAGCCATTTTCCATTTTGTATCCCTTTCATATACTGCTTGTTTATGGAAAAATATGTCAAATTCAACCATGGGATATGTTTGTGCATTCTTTGTTTTGATATTATTTGTGTGCGAATTATCAATATAAAGATTAGATATTCCTGTATATGTAAATAAGTTTAACTCATCTTTCCTTCCATCTATTCAGTGTTAATATATAATGGAAATAGTAATGCTAATATTAGTCCTAGGTGAGTAAGGACTCAATTAAAAATCTTTCATACCACCAAACATTTCTATATTACTTGGGTGAGTCAAATATTTTACAATATTTTGGTAATATGAGGTACAATTTGCCAGCACCCAATACTTTTGCCCAAGTCATGAAGGTGACCAACCAAAGAAGATAGTGAGATTCCAAGCTCGCCTGATACTCTCACAGTGCTACATGCTGGATTTGCCTTTAGGCTCAGAGAATGACCGGAGAATTTATAGTTTTAGGTCTACTTAAACTTGCCTGATTGTCAAGGTTCTTTCAACCATGGTAAAATTTCTTGAATCATCTCATTAAAGTTCCATGATCAACTGCACCTTCAACTTTTCAAGCAACAAATGTTTTTGATTGCTTTCTTTGTATTATGTCTAAGTAAAGCATAGGCTCAAAATTAGACTCTGTTCCATGTTAATCTGTATTACTTTCAAATTACACAATTTAATAAATACACAATGTGTCTGGTTTAGTTTTATGGCATATCAACCATTAAAGGAAGTGCCCGTGGTGTAATGGTTATTGTTGTACGATATGGACATGGCAACACCAGTTCAAATCCTGGACGAGACTGACTGCATTTCGCATAGCACTAATACCCTTGGGAAATGTATGAATCCAATTATTCTCCCTCCAGCTATGGGTAAATAGTAGGGCAGAATGGGTTCTTCAGACCTTGGTGAGGCAACTAGTCTAGGAGAAGGAAAATTCTGAATTCAAACCTGTTAAACTCTGCTTAAAAATTGACCTTGTGTCATATCCTGCCCGAGCAGAGGGGTTGGTAAATATGATATCAACCAATAAAAGATATTTAGTGCCAAATATTGCTCATATATATATATATTGAATACATATGATTTCTAAACACATTTTCTTGATAACATCTTTAAACGAGCCTGGGCTCATTTTTTGTACACAGTTAAATGGTCTCAAGTATTGTTATCTAATAGAAATAATTCTACCTACTATTAAACATTTGTTTGCACAGAGATGGTTTTGAGTTTTGTTATCTAACAGCAACAATTTAACATCAGTCATTTGTTTGCACACATTTCAATAGATATACAGGATATGTAAGAGATTTGTTTGTTGGTAATTTTAAATGAGTTATAACTAATTTGTTTGCACACTAGTATTTTTATTATTTTTACACAGTTAAATGGTTTCAGTTATTGCTATAACATCACATAGTTGTTTATGCACAGTTAAATTATCAAACAGTTCTATCTCAAACAATTCAATTTGGTGTGAGCCATTTGTTTGTACTTAGTTTCAATGTCAAAAAGTTCTATTTGACTCATAGATAGGGCTCTTTCAGGTGCTACCACTCTGGGTTAGAATGGACCTGAGAGGGATAGCAGTGAAGGAGTACTCTACATTCCCCAAAGCTCCAGCATTACTGGAACCTCAACATCAAATTGTTTAGTATCCTATCCTGGGCTTGTTGAAGGGGTCTTAAACTCTTTGCAAGGATGCATTCAGTGTATTCTACAGTTCCAGTCAACTGGGCTTATAATGTATCAATGCTCCAACTACCATAATACTAGTAGTTACCTTGCACATTTTGAACTTCTTAGGTCATGTGACATACATGCTGCTAACTAGCATCTACCATAATTTTGCAAAACATTTGAATCATTATAGTATCACCATGTAGTTTTAAGTTTGTACTTTGGTTTGCAAAATTTAAGATGTAAAATTTTATTCTAGAATTATTTTTCTCTATTTTCTTGTGTAAGAAATAGACATATGTGATATCTATGTCTCCGTACATGTTGTAGGCATAATTTGAGAGCAAAGATCTTAGCCCGATTAGTGATATCATCTCTAAATCTTGGCAGTAGAGGAAGGTGAGAAATTACGAAGGAAGATGTAGAAGTCAGATGATGTGAGCTTAACCTCTTGATAAATTGGTGAGCTAGAATGCAAGTGGTTATTGCTCATCCAGACTTGAATATCTGCCATTTGCACCTGTGCTTGGCTGACTGATAAATGGCTGTATTTCCCTGAATACCTTTGATGACACTAAGATCTGGGCATACTCCAAGAACCAAGGGATGAAGCTGTTCCTCTGTGTACTGACAGAAAACATTGACTTATGCTTGCAGAATGGCTTACATAGTTAATTGAGGTATTCATACAAATAAAATAAAAAAAAGTATTAATCAGCAGAGAAATAGTTGATGAAATCATGACCACAACATTCAATATTAAATCATTGATATTAATCTATATATTACTAAAATTCTCTGTTATATATATATATATATATATATAGACACAAACCAGAGTTATTCAATGAATTAGGGTAATTTTTTTGAAAATAACAAAAAAATTTTTTCTTTTTTTTTCAGAATTTTTTTCCATAAGTATAAACTCAGCATTGTTCAGAATTTGTTTATAGCAAAAGTTTTTAATTGCACAAAATATTTTTTGAGTCTATTCAAAATTATTGCAAATCAGAGTGCTCCAGGCTTGATCAGGAGTCTGTCATCAAATTTTTAGCAGCTGAGAAGTACAAACCATATGAAATTTACAGGAGTATGAGTGATCAGTACAGAGAAACATGTTTTATTCAAAAATATGTTTACAAATGGGCTAAATTGCCAAAGAGAGTCTGGGAAATGGAAACACGCTGACTTTTTGAAAAAGAAGAAGTTCTGGGCACATCAATCAGTAAAAAAGGTCATGCTGTCAGTCTTCTGGAACATGAAATTATTCATCAATAGTGATTTCCTTTAAAAAGGTACAACTATAGACAATGCTTTCTTTTGGCAACTCTTCAACAAAATTCAAGTTATTTCTTGAATGCCCCTAATATTCATATATATATATATATATATAATACACACACATACATATGCCTAAATAACCACACCATTCAAGATTAATTTGAAACAGATCTCTCCTATCCTTGATATATATCTCCCAAATGTAGAGGTCAGTACCAGGTGTCTATAGCAGAGTTTGTTTAATGGTGTAATGTAATTGAATGGCTCTGAGGAAATTGAATAAATAAATTAAAAAAACAGACATTATCTGAATGACTAGGAAAAAACCCAGGGGCTCAAAATCTTCAGCACATGGGGTAGAACCAGTGGAAATAGATGTTTCTCCCACCAACACCTGGCAGAGGGAAGAGGACAACTCATTTTAAGGGAGTTGGCTGCAAGATATGATGAGGTAAAAACACCTACTTGAACACTTGCAATGAAGATGTAAGAAGATGAATGTTTACGAGACCCATTTTGGGGGTAGGCTCCAAAAGGGCTTTACACACTGAAAGTGACCTAGCATGTAAGAGCTAAAACAGAAAACCAGGAAGAAAATTTAATGTCTGTGTCTGCTCTCTCTTTCTTAGCAAGACATGTTCTTTCTCTTTGCCCAGCTAATGGGGTTCACTCAGCTTCCATACTCTCTTTCTTTCTCCCAACGACTACCTACAAATTGTCGTAGTTAATAAACCTTTGGGTATTTAAACAGGGTTTCATGCATTCATCAACATTTATCATGGTAGAGTGACAACAGTGTCCTGGAGGTAGGAATGTCCATTTAGTACTGTTATGACACCTACTGTCTCATTGGTACTGCAATAGTACAAAGATCACTTGAAGATACGAAGAAACCAGAACATAATTTCCACACAACAAATAGATATACTATATCACCAATACATTTTTTATTGCTTGTCTTACAGCATATAAACTCTTGAAAATTTTCTAAAAAGTTTTTCATAAAAAACTTTCCTCATGATATTGAACTAAGATCAAAACTAGTTGAAAACAATCACAAAATAAATAATACAAGACAAACATTCTTATTAGTCTTATCACTTTTGTTATATATATATATATATATATATATATATATATATATATACATGAAAATAACACCAGAATAGACAATGCATTAAAAAAAAAATTAGCAAAAAGTAAGACATTTTTCATTCAAGACTACAATACAATGGAGGAATTTTTCTTGGATTTTAAAAAATTTCTTTCTTTTGTCTTTTGCTTTCTTTTTCCTTTTGAATTAGATTCTCCATTATAGTTTATGTCTTTGATGAAACAGGATAGGCCTGAACCCCAACCCCTTTTCATTTCCTTTTTCTCTTTCTTTTCCTCAACCCCCTCTCTTCCTCCTCTTTCTCACTGAAATTAATCCATCTCTTGTTAAATCTCTAATGAAACCTGATATACTTGGTGCCACTCAGCAAGACCTTCTACCCAGAAGGTCACAGTTAAAACCAAATAACCCCAACCACAATCACTCAAACCTATATCAATTTCTCTCCCTGTTCTTGCCTTATCCTCTCTTGTCTTTAGACCCTTTCTCTCTCTTTGTGCCTTTTGATATTCTCCATTAGTTTATCCATTTCTCAATTGCTAAAATGTAGAAAAACACAAAAAATGTTTAGTCTGAAGAAGTTCTTCTGGGAAAAAGATTGAAATATTACCACTAAACCCTTTGTAAGTGTTCCAATTTATCCAGTTTTATATATATATATATATATATATATATAAATTACATGTATATATATTTACATTTCCTTACAATTTATTGGCTATTTTTCCTGTTTAATGATATCTTTTAAAAAAAAAATCATTTAATCATTTTCTAATTTGGAAATATTTTTAAACAATGACCGTTTGAATGGGGCTAAAAAAATGTTTGACTTTCATACACATGGGAATACTTATCTCCTAATGGTTGTAAGACTATCGAATTTTGAAGAAAAAATATTCCCAAAATAAACTCCCACTTATCATGGCTTGAGGCTGAATGATTAACAAATTTATAAAACAAATTTGCCAATGTTTGTGAGTCTATTATTTCTGTTCATGATTATATATATATATATAGCCATAACTCAGGAGGAACTGCACATAATAGTGAAATATCGCAGTTTTAGAATTGGAACTAATAATTGCTTTATATTTTGATTGCAGAAAATTTAACTATACTTAAAAAGCAAACATGCATATATCAAATTTCTGTGACCAGAGATCGTAGTGATGCAGTAAAAGATGGTGGAATGAAATAAGTCTATAAATATCAACACTTACAAACAAGTCCTCAAGATATCCAACAAACTATTCTTATATAATGGAAATGAAGTTCTGAGATAAAAAGCAGAGGACAAACCAGTCAAGACTAAACAATTTTATGGAATATATTTATCAATTTTTATTTGTGTATTTTATTCATTTTAAACTTAATAAAAGATGTTTTTTTTTAAAGTGATGATCTGTCACACAAACATTGTGTGTATGTATACACACACACTTGGGTCATTCAAAAAGTTTAACCCTCACCCAGATTTTTATTTTCTTATTCACACTAACTTTTGTATGAGCCTCATCAACACAGAAATTAAGACTGAAATCCTAATTAGTTTTTCAAGATTTATAAGAAGTTTGTTACCTCAACAAAATTGTTGAGCTATGGCTTCTCTTTTCAATGACCCTGATAAACATATTTCACTCACAATACAACAAAATAAACAGGATAAATAAAACAGATGAACTAAACAACTGAAGATAATACTTTACCCATTTAAAAATTCTTGATTTACATAATGAGATTTATTAATCATATTTTTATCTTCTAAAGTTAATATTGCTCGGTGAAAAAATATTTGAAGTTAATATTGTGCTGTGAAAAAAAATATATTTGAAGTTAATATTGCTCTGTAAAAAAAATATTTGAAACTAATACTGTCCCGTGAAAAAAAAATATTTGAAGCTTATATTGTCCTGTGAAAAAAATATTTGAAGCTTATATTGTCCTGTGAAAAAATTTGAAGTTAATATTGTCCCATAAAAAATATTTGAAGCTAATATTGTCCTGTGAAATAAATATTTGAAGCTAATACTGTCCTGTGAAAAAATATTGGAAGCTAATATTGCTCTGTGAAAAAATACTTGAAGCTAATATTGCTCTGTAAAATATATTTTTTGTAGATGAACTAAAAATAATTAAATGTGTGACACTTAAGACATTAATTAATTAAAACAGTTTTATTTCCTTCTGGATTTTTATTTAATGGGATCTTCAGCTAGTATGTAAGAAAATTAAAATTTTAAAAATAATTTGGTTGATGATTTATGTGTACAATATTCTGAGACAAAGTATAATAAGTTTCTTCAACAATTTAACCTATTATTCGTGTATGTTTTTATTTGAGCAAATACATTTACAATATTCTTAAAGAATAAATAATTTCCTGTCTAATTTGTATGGGAATGATAAGAATGTGGAGTAGGGTTTGTCTAGACACTGAATGTCAATTTTTAATCATTCCAATTTCTAATATGATAGATAAGCTTATTCACATCATTCATCATCCAGTTGAAGTGATCAAACAGATTCCCTCAAATCTATCTTGCCACTTATCCCAGTTGGGAGGTCTTCTGGATGGCATCCAGAGTCTGCACAAAGCTAATGTATATAAGTTTTTACTGGCTGGCCAACAAAGGTGTATTCATGTGTAGGAGTTCATTGGAGAACATAGTTAATGGTTTTGTCCCTGCTTCTCCAGCAATGACCAGCATATCTTGCTCATCTTACTTGAATGGTTTGTGAGATGAGAGGTAAGTGGTCTTATAGCTCTGGTTTGGTGGGGGTGCTGCTTCCAAGATTTGTTCAAAACTTCACACAACATTTTTATGTAAGTCTAATCTAGCTTTTTCTATTTCTTTGTTAAAGTTCAAGTGGTGCAGCCATACAATAATACTGACACAGCTTCTGCTTGGAAGAATTTGTATCACTTTATCAGAGAGATTAGACTTCCGTATGGCTGATAACCTGTAAACAGCAGTCCATACCTCTCTGATGTGTATATTGACATCACTTTAAGTACATAAGATATTGCTACTGCGGTATATGAAATGATTTTTAAATTTCAGAGGCTTGCCATATAGTGATAGCAATGTCTTTTTTTAAAATACATTAACTCTGTTATATCTAAGTTCATGTAAATGCCTTTTCTTGGCTGCATCAGTTTCATTTGCAAGAAGTGCTAGATCATCTGCATAGTCTGCATCTGTAATAGTTTCTGTGGGATATCATCTACTCCTTGTCTTTTTTTTTTAGCATGAAACAATTTTCTTTCATTAGATCTATTGATATTTGTAAAATGTAATCTGGGCATATTATTAATTGAAATGATGCAAATGTACTGCCTTACTATACATCAGTTACAAAGTCAAAGAAATTAGTGTCACAATCAAGTTAGTGATCCATTCCTTTCATGTTTTTGTAGATCATCTTTATGGAGGTAACAGTTTCTTTGGGGAGACCATGACATCAGTATATGACTAGCAGAAGCATGGACTGCTATCGATAGGTTATCGATTAAATGGAAGTGAAACCTCTCCTATAAAATAAAACACAGTTTCTTCCAAGCAGCGGTTGTGTCAATTCTACTATATGGATGCACCACATGGATGCTGACTAAGCATAAATCTAGGGAGCAACATCCCACAAAGTAGCAGCTGTATGGCCACCAACCTCCCATCTCCAAAACCATCCAAATAAAATGGACAAGACATACAGGACACGGTTGGATAAGTAAGAATGAATTCATAAGCGACATTCTCCAATGGACCCCTTTACATAGAAGTGCAAGTGTTGAACGACCTACAAGAACCTATGTATAACATTGCCCAGTAGGCTAGGGCTGTAGAATACACTGACTACACTGACTGCATCTCTACAGAGGGGTAAAATGCCCCCAACAAGTTTCCTGAACATGATACTAAACAATATGATGGTGAAGTTCCAATGATGCTGGACATTTAGAGAATGCAGAGCAGCCTTTCATTGCCATCGCCTCCAGGTCTACTCTATCCCAGAGTGGTAGCACCTAATAGGACCCTATCTGTGGGTCAAATAAAACTAAACTGCATACATATACTAAACTGAATTGTTTGAAATGGAACTGTTTTTAACATTGAAACTGTACTTACACTAAACTGAATTGTTTAAAATTTAACTGTTTTAAATTAAATCTATACTTACACTAAACTGAACTGCTTGACTAAAATAAATAGCTTGAAATAGAAATGTTTTTGACAATTAAACTTTGTACTCATGCTAAACTGAATTGTTTGAAATAGAACTAATTATTTGTATAAAAATGGATTTGGCATAAAATAACCTATAAAGGTTGATATGCCATAAAATCCAACCAACCAACCATCAATCTACAACAGCTCTGTATGGACACAGTATGTAGTCTAGTGGACCTGCTGGAAGTGATGGATGATAGAAATGAATGGTGAGAGAGAATCAAGGAAATCTGTGCTAACAGCATGATATGAAAATGATTTACAAGAATTATTTTCTTCACCTTTCCTCTTTGTATGGAATCAAATACTTTGGAGAAATCTACTAACAAAAGTGTTGCCTCAATATTTTTTACATGTTCTCCTTTGACAAATTGTCAGAATCTAAGAAGCTGTTGAGTGGTTTCTTAAAAAGATATTCTGATTTTGTAAAAAAAATTTCTTCAGGTCAGATATTATTGAGAAGCAGGGCATTCAAAACCTTAGCTGCTAGAGCAAGAGTTATGCCTCTGTAGTTCTTAGTGATTCAAAGGTTGCCATTCTTTGGGAAAGCAAGGACACTGCTTTTGTCCATTTGTATATTGTGTTTTTTTTTATACATGGCATTTCATAATCAAAAAGCATGTTATCAAGTTCCCTGTTTTCCATATTTCAGGCGGTATTTTATCAACTTTTCTGCTTTTATTTGATTCCAGAAATGTGTCAAGTTCATTCTCCATGAAATGTCCAAGTTTGATGTCTAGTTATCCTTTAATAATTTCTTTTGTAGGTTTATCTGTGACTTCCAGTGGGTTTTCAAGCAGATTCTTGAAATATTCTTTCCACTTCTAAAGTCTTCCTTCTTGGTTGACAGTTTTTTCTTTTGATTTCATGGTGCATTTCTACTTGCTAACTTCATTTCCATTGTTCCTTCATTCCTAAATAAAAGCCTCAATATCACCATGGATAGGTGTTACAACAAGAGCCAATGAATTTACTGACCATCTAATTCTTATTGAATTTTAAAAATCCAAAGTTTTATAGCTGTTATTTTTGTTTATAACTTGCTTTCTAAAGTTCTGAGACAAATGCACTCCTGTTTTCTACATCATCATCAAAAATTCTAAAATAAAGTGTTGTGTTTGTTCAACAAATTATAGGAATATTTAATGATATTTTGCTCCCTACATTTTTGTTCTAGTGCCCTAAATAAATTCATAGTATACAACTACAGAGGTGCTTATTAAGCCGGGATGGCAGAACCTTACTTGTGAATTTGATTCTGAGTGCACAATACTTTTGATTTTGTGCTGCAATTAAGCTTACTACTCAAGAGATAATTTGGATTATTATCCTCAAATTTTTATTCTGAACCCAAAATTCTTATATTTTATTATCTGACTTTTTGACCATTGACAGAAAATATAGAAAGAAATATTATTTTAAGAAATTTTCTAGAAAAGTAGTCTCATTTTTGTTGATTTGATTGTATTACACCTATTATGACAACCAAGAAATTCATATAAAAGAGATTTATCAATTACATTATTTATCTCCTGAAACTAACACTATTTTGTGAAAAATTTCATGATAGATAAATTAAAAAAACAAAATAAAAAATTAAATGATTGACACTTCAGAGATTCATTAATTAAAGCAGCTTATTTTTATCTGAATTTTTGTTTGGTACTTTTTTTTGCCAGCATATAAGATATGGAAACCAATTTAGTTTCGCTTCTTTAACAGTATATCAACCTTCATGGGTTAATTAATGCCCAAGCCACCCTTATAGAAGGACAGCAGTGGTACTATTAAATATATAGCAAGAGGGATAAGGGGGTTTATACCATTCCCAAGGGTATTAGTTGGAAAGTCAAAGTAAAAATGCAACCAGAATTTAAGCTTGCTTATTGTAAAGTCAGTCTTGTACCAAAGCCATTATGTTACAAGGACTCCTTCCCCACCATTTTGGTATATATATATATATATATATATCCTGAGTAAATTGTCATTATATATATATATATATATATACATAATGTGAGATATTTTGAAAAAAATGAAGTTTTAGAAGAAAAATTTTGTGAAATTTAAAACTCACTACAATGTTGTTATGGTGCCTGTAGTATAATGGTTATCATTGTTTATGGAGGTGCCCATGGTGTAGTCGTTATTGTCATAGGAAATGGACACGGCGACACGAGTTCAAATCCTGGACGAGAATGATTGCATTTCACATAGCAATAATACCCTTGGGGAAGGTATGAATCGAATTATTCTCCCTCCAGCTATGGGTAAATAGTAGGACAGATTAGGTTCTTCAGCCTTGGTTAGGCAACTAGTCTAGGAGAAGGAAAACTCTGAATTCAAACCTGTTAAACTCCGCTTAAAAATTGACCTTGTGTCATATCCTGCCCGAGCGGAGGGGTTGGTAAATAGTATCATTGTTGGAAATGGCCGGAATGAACAGAGTTCAAATCCTGGACCAGGCTATTTACATTTCAAAAATTCCTTAGGGAAAGATATGAATCTAACAATTCTCCGTCCAGCTATGGGCAAATAGTAGGGTCGGTTGACCTTGATATGGCAACCAGTCTAGGAGAAAGAAAGTACTGAATTCAAACCTGTAAAACACTGTTTATACTTATAATGTTGTTATGGTAATATAATACGGAACATAAATCATTATGAAACTTTTAAAAATGGGAAATGAAAAAATGTTCAAAAGAGTGCTCATCCCTTATTTAATTTAGGAATGAAAATATTCGAAAATATTACTTTTGTGTGGGATGTTTGAGTTTGAGTTTGAGTTTTGTTTAACGGCATATCAACCCCTGTGGGTCATTTAATGCCAAAAAGGTTATTTTGAATTTCAGTCATTAGAGTAGCAGTTCTATAGAGATGTTTGGTTATATCTTGCTGAAAAAGTTGCTTTCTTTTAGAAAATTAAAAATGTTTTCAGGGTTTGTATTCTTAAAGATGTCCCTCAGGTTTCTTGCTTGATAGTACTTGGTACGGATATGTTTAAGGTTGTTACAATTTAGAAGGATATGTTTGGTTGTGAGTTGTACTTTGCATGATGGGCACACTGGGGCATCCTCCCCTTTTAACAGGTGTGAATGAGTAATGTGGGTGTGCCCAATACGCAATCTGGCAAGTATTTCTTCTTCTCTTCTGATGCTTCTGTAGCCAGTTGGCCACTCTCCGATAGCTTCTTGTATTTCATGGAGTTTGTTTTGGGTCTGATTGTCCCATGATTTCTGCCATTTGTCTGATATAAATTTCTTTATGGTTGGTTTTAGATCTGTATATGGGATTTTTGATTTGCACATATCAATTTGAAGAACTTTTTTTGCAGCTTTGTCTGCTTTTTCATTTCCTTGGATGCCAATGTGACTTGGTATCCAGGTGAATATGATGTTATTATTTTTAGAGAGGGTGTTTAGTTTGTTTAGGAGCTTTGTGATCAAGGGGGATGATGTATCTCTGTTCTGTAGTGCTAGTAGGACTGATTTGGAGTCTGTGTATATGATAAATTTGGAAGCTTTATGATTTGCTATGATATTCATAGCTAGATCAATGGCTGTGGTTTCTGCACTGTAAATTAAAGCTTCATTAGGTAGGTGTTTTAGGGTTTCTTTTTTTTGAGAAATAGCAGCACAACCTACTTTTTTTCCTTGTTTGGATCCGTCTATATAGATGTGATAGTGATCTGGGAACTTATTTTGTATTTTTATGAGTTTCTCTTGATAAGTGATGGGGTGTGTTTTTATTTTGGGTAACTTAGCCAGTTCTAAGTTTATAGTTGGTTGCCTTATGGTCCATGGTGCCGTTTTGGAGAGTATGGTATGGTGTACTATTTTAGTGTTGATTTTGATTTCGTTGAGGAGGTCACTTATTCTTAAGCTAAAAGGTCTGATTTTTTTGGGGTTATTTTGATTCAGGTTTTCATATTTTGTTTTGCCGGTGTAGTCATAAGCAGGATTTTGTGGACAGGAGATGAGTTTGATGTAGTACTGTAGTGCTAATTTTTGTCTTCTTAAATAGAGAGGGGGTTCGTTTGCTTCTATGTATAGACTTTCCTTTGGGGAAGTATTAAAGGCTCCTAAAGTAAGGCGAAGTCCTTGGTGGTGTATTGTTTCCAGTCGTTGTAAGTAGGATTTTCTGGCTGCTCCGTATATGAAGCAGCCATAGTCAAGTTTTGATCTTATTAGAGATCTATATAGCTTGATAAGTGTCTTTCTATCAGCACCCCAGTCTGTGTGGGCTATGGCTCTCAATAGTTGCATGGCTTGATTGCATTTTATTCTTAGCTTTTTTATATGTGGGATAAAGGATAATTTAGAGTCAAAGATAATGCCAAGGAATTTATGCTCATCTGTTATGGGTATTTCAGTGTTATTTAATGTAAGTTTAGGGTGGTTGTGCATCTTGTGGATTTGACAGAAGTGTACACATTTTGTTTTACTATTTGAAATTGTAAATCCATTTTCTGTGGTCCATTTTTGGATTTTATTTATGCATTGTTGTACTTTCCTTTCTATGGTTGTCATGTTTTTTGAATTATAGCAGATGAGGAAGTCATCTACATATAATGACCCTTTGATTTCTGGAGGGAGGCAGGATGTTATGCTGTTTATTTTTATTATAAATAGGGATACTGATAAAATACTGCCCTGAGGAACTCCCACCTCTTGTGGCTTCGAATCAGAGTATGTGCTGCCAATCAGTGTCCTGAAAGATCGGTCTTCAAGAAAGTTTTGGATGAAGATGGGAAGTCTACCTTGTAACCCAAAGTTTTTAAGGTCTTTGAGAATTCCGTATGGCCACGTTGTGTCATAGGCCTTTTCAAGATCAAAAAAGACTGCCACCAGGTGTTCCTTTTTTATGCATGTTTCTCTGATTAGAGTTTCTATATGAACCACCTGGTCCATTGTGCTTCTTTTTGTTCTGAAGCCTGCTTGTAGGTTTGAGAGCAGTTTATTTGATTCAAGAAACCATATTAGTCTTTGGTTTATCATCCTTTCTAAAGTTTTGCATGCACAACTAGTTAGGGCTATGGGCCTATAGCTGGTGGGATTTGTTGGGTCTTTTTGTTTTTTGAGGATGGGGATGATTGTAGCTTGCTTCCATAAAGTAGGGATATTGCCTGAGATCCAGATATTGTTATATATGTTTAGGAGATATTTCTGGGAAATTGAAGGTAATTCTTTAAGAAATGTGTTGTGGATTTCATCTGGACCAGCAGCTGAGTTATTGGATTTGGATAATGAATTTTGGAGTTCATCTAGGGTGAAAAGTTGGTTGTAGCATTTAGTATCGTCAGAGGTGAACTTTATTTTGTTCTTTTCTTCTTTGATTCTGATGGAGTTTAATTTGTTGGAATATTTTTTGCTAGATGATGCTTGGGCAAAGTTTTCTGCCATCAGATTAGCTATTTGTTTTTCACTCAAAGCTTTTGTGCTTCCTTGGGAGAGATGATTTATAGGAGTGTGGACAGTTTTATTTGATATTTTCTTTACAAAGTTCCAAATTGTTTTGGGATTAGTATTTGAGTTTATTTTTGCAGTGAAGTTTCTCCAGGAGGACCTTTTAGCTTCTTTAATTGTGCGTCTAGTTTTAGCTCTTTGTTGTCTATATTTGTCTAGATTTTCTGATGAAGGGTTGGTTTTAAATTTCCTGAGGATTCTTTGGCGTTCTCTGATCATAGTTTTGCACTCCTCCGTGAACCAGGGATTGTTATGTTTTGGGGATGTTGTAGTTTTAGGTATGGTTTTGTTTGCTATATTAATTAGGGTGTTTGTGAAATGTATTATAGGTTCTTCTTGGTTTGTATTTGTTTCTGGGATTAGGGTATCAAGGCATAGTTTTTTGTAGGCTTGCCAGTTTGCTTTTTTGAAGTTCCATCGTGGGGTTTTTGAGACTGTTTGTGGGTCTGATTTTCCTGGTTTAGTATTTTCTATTATGATTGGAAAGTGGTCACTGCCGCAGGAATCTTCATGTACCCTCCAGTTATATTCTATAAAGGTGGCTGGATCGCTGAGTGTTAGATCTATAGCAGAGAATGTACCTGAGGATGAGCTTAGGTGGGTTTGAGCTTTCCGATTGTGGAGACATAGGTTGTTGTTATTAATGATTTTTTCAAGGGTCTGACCTCTTTTGTTCGTTGTCCTGCTTCCCCACAAAATGTTGTGGCTATTGAAATCTCCCATCAATATATATGGCTTAGGGAGTTGATTTATTAAGTTATTTAGCTGTTCTTCATTTATAGGGTCTTGAGGTGGAATGTATATAGAGCAGATGGCGGTGGTTTTGTGTAAAGTTGCTGAAATTGCTACTGCTGGTAGGGGGGTGCTGATGTTGATTTTGCTTTGGGGAATGTTTTTCCTTATTAGGATTGATACACCACCCGAAGCTCTTAGTCCCGTGTCATGTATGTAGTCATATTGCTCATAATTTTTCATGTTTGTTTTATCATTGCTTTTTTTGAATGTTTCTTGGAGACATATAATGGTAGGATTTTGTTCAGTTATTAACAGCTGGAGTTCGTTGTAATTTGCCTTGTAGCCACGACAGTTCCATTGGATTATCTTGTGGGTATTTTGGTATTTGGCCATAACTATTTATGCAGTGTGTGTCTTGGGTTTAGGGTGTACTATTTAATTTTTGTATTTTCGATTTTAGGTGTCGAGTCCATTTCGGTTTCCATACTTTCGATGTTTCTGGATTTATTTTTGGTTTTTGAAGAGGTGTGTTGAGTAGGTTTTTGTTTTTCTTCCTTTCTCTGGTTCTTGAGGTTGATCGGTTTCTGTTTTTGATCGTTAGCGTTTCATTTTTTTGGCTAGAGGTTGAAGGGATGTTTTTTGATTTGTCAGTTGGAGTTAGTTGTACATTGGGTATAATAGTTTTAAGGGTTTTGATTAGTTCATGTTGGTCATTTATTAGATTTGTTAATTCTTCTTCTATTTTTGTTGTTTTTATTTGTGTTTTTGCTTCGTTTTCTACTTGGTTTGAGGGAGTCCTGGTTACCTGAGAGAAAGTTAATTTGTTAAAGGGATTTTCTATGAGTCTTCTTGCTTCAGGGGAGGTAATGTTTTTGGTGATTTTCATTTTGATAATTTCCTTTTCCCTTTCCCAGATTTTGCAGTACTTTGAGTCTGCTCTATGATTCCCTTTGCAATTGTTACAGTTTAGGCTGTTTTTGCAGGATTCCTCTATGTGGTTTGGTTCCTGCTCTGCACATTTGACACACACTTGTTTTCTTGTGCAGTGCTGCTTCAAGTGTCCATATTTCTGGCAGATATGACATTTTCTGGGATTTGGGATATATGTCTCAACTTTAACCACTGTATAGCCTATTTTTAATTCTAAAGGGGGTTTTGGGTTATTAAAGGTTAGAATGTAGGTATTGGTTTCAATTATTTCATTTTGTTTTTTGATTGTTATCCTTTTGACGTCTATTACATTTTGTTTTTTTAGTTCATTTTTAATTTCCATTATTGAGCATAATGATAGCTCTCCATTTCTTATCACCCCTTTAGAGGTGTTTAATCTCTCATGGGGGTAAGCTTTTATATCTATGTTGTGGATTTTTTTTTTGCTTTAATATTATTTCAGCTTGTTTTTTTCCTGTCACCTCTATAAGGATGGTTCCATTTTTCAAGTTTTTTACGGTTTTGGGTGATATTAGAGCTGAAATACATTTTTCTATGATGAAGGGGGATATTTTTGTTAGCGGTAGTTTTTCTTTTGATTCTAGAATGATGAACCTTGGATATGGCTCATCATTGTCTGAATCACATTCAATATGGGGTCTTTTTGCTTGGGTTTTTGTTTTAACAGAAGCCATAAAAGTGTTGGATGAGTTTCACTGAACATGCTCCCCACCCACCTCGGAGCCCCATATGGGGATGTGCCTAGGGGGAAACCCATTCGCCTAGCAACACCAGGGCTACATGTTCAGTATACTCATGCTGGTGATAGACGAATTAATTTTTTGTCCCTGGGTTTTCGTTCCCAAGATAACTACTTCCCCAGGGACAGAAAGGACTACGAGTCTTTCCACAGCATGATTGACCCTACAGCCATCGTCCTCATTTAGATAAAAAAAAAAAAAAAAAATCTAAGAGAGTACTGTCATGACCAGCCGATTGATCGGATCGGGCCTCTCCGACCGCCCGTCTAGCCCAGTAAGGGCCAAAGTGGTGTGTTGCAAGAGACTTGACCACTCGATTTTCAGGCCAAGTACTGCTCAACCACCAGGGTCCCGTCCTTAAGCATCACGGGTCGCCACCCACGGCCAACAGGTAGCCTCGTTGGGGGGGGGTTTACCCCTCTGCAGAGGTGCAGTCAGCGTATTCTACAGCCCCAGCTGACAGGGCAATGTGTGAGATGTAAAATATTGTTAATGATGAATTATGATTAGATAACACATCACAATTAGTGAATGCTGGAGATAAGTTTTTATTACTTTAACATATATCTCATTAAAGGGAATGTTATTCCACAAATAATCTTGCCAGAAAAGATTATGTTTTAAATTAATAGGTATAAACCTGATTTCAATTGGGTTTTTTTTACCACTATTTAAAATTTTGTAAAAATTGATATTCCTAATTACATTGCCAAACCAACTTTGTAGACAGTTTTTATTTTCTCCAATATTTTTTGTCGCCTAAACTCAAAAATTTTTCCAAATCATTATTTGATGGAACCCATACAGAGTAAAATATACTAATAAATTGGTTTTCAAGTCTTATTTTACTTTCATTATATGTATATATATATATATATATATATATATATACACAATACAGCAAAATAAACTGGATAAATAAAACAGATGAACTAAAGTATTGAAAAAATATTTTCATTTCAAACTTCTTGATAAACAAATTTTTTGTAAAATAATTACTTTTTTAATGTCCTGACTTAGTTCAATTTTGGATTCAACAACTTTCATTTTAACATTAAAAATACAGGAAAGAGATTTTTAGAATTTACACAGTTGGAAATATTGAAGACATGTTGCTAAGTGTTAATATTCATGAACTTGTTACTTAATATTCCATCTTTTACTGTTGTATATCTGGTCACAGAAATTTGATATACACATGTTTGCTTTTTAGGGTGTAGTTAGATTTTTTACCATTTGCTAATGGCCCGGGAGACCTGGGTTCAATCCCAGGTCGAGTAATACCAAAGACTCAAAAAATGGTACTTGATGCCTCCTTGCTTAACACTCATAAGGTACGGATCAAGGGTAAAGTAGAGCAATCTAGGGAAGGAGTAGCGCCCTCCCCTACACATTGGTGTAGTAGCTATCGAAAAGGGAGCCTTCGGGTTACCCTCGACTATGGTCGCCAACTTTACTTTACTTATTAGTTTCAACTTTAATGCTGCTGTAATATTTCAACAAAAGTGAGAGAGCACCTTGGACACTGGTTGGTTGAGAAAGCTGATGAAATAGTCATTACAGAGAAAGATGGTGCACTAGAGATTAATTTTTTTACCTAATACACATACTGAGCAGTGAAGTAAAATCATCTGTGTGGTCATGTAGAAGTGGGATATTTGGTTCAATTCTCCTGGCTGGTCCCATCTTTCATTTCTCTATTTACTTTTTCAATGGCCACCAATCTCCACTCTGCTATTTTGTGTCATTCAAATAGAAAGACATCGGCTGAGAAGAATGAAAACCAATATACTATTGTGTGCACACTCATTTTATTACTTTCTTACCTAAGATATTTTTGGTTCTTTACATAAAACCTGACTTCTTTGTGGATTGTCCCTTCTGTCCCTGGATGGTAAAATATGCATACACCATTTTTACACGTGTTAGTCATAGCCTACAAACAAACTGATTAAATTTATTCTATTTTTCTAAATTCTAGGACATTTTAATAATATGACTGAGACTATCTAATCCCTGCCAAGCTCTCAGAATGCAATTATAACAATTGACACTTTTGGATTAAATAAAGGGTTTGATTTGAAGTTCTATGCTGGCTCCTGAGTTCGACATGTAACATCTAAAGAAGCCTGAAAGATGCATAAATCAAAATGGTGTGAATATAACAATGAAGATAAAGACAATTGTCCAATGAGTCAAAGGGATAAAAATTTTACTTTTTTTCTGACTTTAACAATTGACAAGCACACACCACAGATACTCCTCTTCCGATATGGTGGAAAGCATTAACACTTTATTTCTTTTTTGAGAAATATCCATTCGTATGTTACAATCTTAGATTAGGTTATTTAGTTTAATGACTTATTAACTCTTGAGGTTTTTTTGATGCCAAACCCTGTTTATATACGATTTGTAGGTGACTAGTTTGTTGGTAACTTTATTTTTAAACAAGTTAAAGCTTATTTGTTTGCACACAGTAAATAGTGTTTATCATTTGTTTGCATACAGTTAAATAGTTTCAAGCATTGCTATCATGGTGACTGAGATTCATTTGCACTATCTTTTAGCACATTTAAAATAAAATAGGGTTGCCCCAAGAGCAATTAGAAGAAAAATGATTAGGATAATCAAAAAGGTTCTGGGCTTGACATAACTAGCGAACTAATCGGATTGGGCTTCTTTGATCAGTATGGTCCTAAATGGAGAGTTGCAAGTCAAATAACTATTTTGATTAGTGGGTCACAGACTGCACATCCACCAGGACCTCAGTCCTAAAGCATTACTAGTCATCACCCACGACCAACTGGTAACCTTATTGGTGGTGGGGGTCTTACCCGTCTACAGAGATGCAGTTAACATATACTTCAGCCCCAGCAGGCAGACCAGCATTGTAAAGTCAAATCTCGTTATAATCCATACTTTCTTCTTCATGGCAATCAAAAAACAGAATTACTTGTAAACCATCTGAGGTCACTGATTGTGATGGATGTTGTGGTGGTCTGACAAGGAATTAAGAATTTTTTGATCAAATAGAAAGCAAAAAACCACAGATTAAAACTATGAACACTTTTCTGATTTAAACAAAGACATAACAATTTCACAATAGACAGTTCTCATTCTTGCAGCTCCCATGTGTTATTGGCAGACTGTAGTTCCTTCCCTCATCTAAACAACCGAGCACAGATAACACTCTAAATATATTCTTTAGGGACCAAGACACCTCACCTCATATATGCAAGAGGATAGCTGATATTTGTTTCTGCCTCCCACCTGACAAGACATGACAAAAGGTCTTTTTTATAATAGGGGTTTAGGGAGGAAGAGGTTGGGTATGAGCGCTAGACTCTTGTGTCTAATTCAATCTATAAGCAGGCATACATGCCAGACTTAAGTTATATATTGAGTGAGTCTAATGCAAAAAGATAGCCAAAACAAGTTATTTTTTTGTCTTACAGAGAACTCAACTATGATAGAATAGACATTCAATATTTCACCTCTTTGTAAGCCCCCTAAACTAACATAAGGAAAAGGAACCCTCTTGTACATTTGTGTAAACAAATTTTACCTCATTGTTAATTCTTTTGTGGTTTCTTACAATTTTTTTCTGTCCTTACTAAATAGTAGGTAGTACAAAATTCCTGATCAGTATTTCCCATTTTCACCCTCTCTCCTGCATTATTATACATGAATATAGCTGATTAGGTGAGTATTGAGAGTACTGCAAGTGAACAATTCTGAGTTTTGCCAAAAAATTCTGTTCCAAAAGAACTAATACTGTCTTTGTAATTTTTGTTTTAAATTGACTGACTCATGTAGACATTACTTTATTCTATGATGTTTTACAAAATGCAAAAGAAACAAAATCTGTATCTCTGCTGTTTAAAAAGTATAATCAAAATAAAACAAAAAATTACTTGGGGTGCTTATTCCTTGAAATAAACTTTGGGTCCATGTTAGCTTCTTGTAAATATAGAAAAAAAACTAAACAAAATGTTATTGCTATTTATGTGCCCAACAAAATAAGAAAAGTTATTACAAGTGAATTTTTACATACTAATAAATGTAGAACAGTGAATATCAATAAGTAATTCATTGAACAGGAATATTTTAGCAAACAAAAAAAATCCAGATAAATAACTTTCAGAACTACAAAACAACTTATTAAACAATTTAAGTACTAAGACTGCCTTTTTAATTTTTGTCATAAACTGAATCATGTAGACATTGTTTTATTCCATGAATTGTTAAACTCTGCACACATAAATATTTAGCTAGAATTAAAACAAGCTTCACTTGCTTTATTTTCATTTTTTTTATATATAACACCACATAAGTTATGGTGCAAAAATAACAGTGTTTTTTAACCATCAATTTCAAGCAGTTATCTTAGCTTAGAATAAAACTTTATTGCCATCATTCAGAAAAAACATCTCTTATCCTATTCTATCATAAAATTTAAGGCACCTGTTTTGAGCTGTATGTACTTACCCAACCTCTAATATGAGCAGAAAGCAACATGAGATTAATTTTTAAGCAGAGTACAGCTGGTTTGAATTCTTCTAGACTACTAGCTGTACTAAGCCTAAAAAGGCACTGTCTGTCTGGCTATTTACTCATATCTGGGGGAGGAAAGATGGATTCATACCTTTTCCAAGGGCATTAGCATGAAGTGAAATGCAAACAGCCTGGTATGTTAAACTGTATGTTCATTGATAGTTCTCTAGTGAAATCTTTAGTTAATATTGGAAACTGTCTTCAATACTTTACACCCAATTAAATCCTCCACTTGCTTGGTGAGTGAGATTGTGTATTGGTGTTAGTTTGCAAATATACAACTGTGTTCAAATCCAAGAAAAAAAACAATACTGAAAGTTTAATTTTATGTCAGCTAAATCTTCACTAGTTAAGAAATTGGCATAAGACAATTTTAAAATGATATTGTATTATAACTCTATTTTATATATATATATATATATATATATATATGTATATACACACACACATTATTTGAATTGCAGCTAAAGTATAGGTTTTGTTGTCTTTGACTTTGCAATCTAAAAAAAACATGAAATAAAGAGATATCTTACATTGCATTAGTTATATTTGTAGTATGAGTATGATTTGAGCATAGATAGCTAAAAAAATGCCTTAGAGGCTCAAAAATGAATAAAAGCAACTGAATCCTCACTAATGAATACATGAAAATATCTGTTAGAGTAATGAAGGATTTTGATAAAATAATTTATTATTAGCCAAATGACAAAAGATATATCTGTTCTGGTTCTAAAAAAAGTGATAAAAATAGGACTTGCATTTTAGAATAAATTGTGTATCTATATGAAGTTTGCTTGATAGTATAGAGCCATGTTGAATACGTTGAGAACCACTGATTCAGCCTTGATGTAATTTCATAGCTCATCAGAGGGAACCTTCCAGTTTATGCTTTTTTTATAGATTTATTCAGTCACTGGCAAGCTGTGCTTGAGAGAGCTTGTGTACCTTGTGACTGTTGCAGCCATCATAATGATGCAGCTTATCCTTTGAAGAAAATCCTCATGACATAATGGATAATATTCTGGATTGAAGCATCATTATAAGTATAAACTCTATTAATGCTTGTATGTTCCCTTTTTGGCATAATACCTTTGAGAAAGGTATGAACACACTTATCCTTTCAGCTATGAGTTAAATAGTTCAACTAATGTTCTTCTACAAGGATGGCATTGACATTAAATAACCTATAAAAGTTGATATGACATTAAACAAAGAAACCAAAACAAGCCTCCTTTACATTTCAAGTGTGTCATCCTTTGAATTCTTCACAAAACTAAAATTGCTATTAAAAAGGAAGACTTCTGACTGTTCATGATTAAAGAGAATGCAGTGAAGCAGCTGAAATAAGATTTTGAAGAGTAATTTTTTTTTTTTTAAAGTGGAAGGGACAGGAATTGTGTAACATATTGACCTTCAACCAAGACATCAATCAAGAGATGTACCTGTGTAAATAAGTGGAAGAACAGCAGAAGCAGGTGGGCGTTAAACAATAATATAACCAGGTGCACAGACGGTCTGAGTCAGTTGGAGACAAGATGCCGAATTGAGAGCCAACGGCAGAAAGAGGGCTTTGGGCCCTCAGTGACCCACAGTTGAGCAAGATGAGGAAGAGGTGCTGCTATGGTCAGAAGAACTTGGGGGTCAATATAGCAGTCTGTTCCCATCACACACAACAACCCTCACCTTTTCGAGAATAAAGTGTGAGAGATTATATTTTTATTAAGAAGCGTATTCGTTCGTTCATTGAAGTTCGTCATTATTGTTGACTATTTTTCTGCTTATATTTATATATGTATACATGCAGTTGTATTATGGCTATGCAACAATTGCAGTCATTGAAAATTAAGGTAGTTACTTTTTTTGTATAATATTAAAATTAATTTAAATTTCATTTGTTTTTATATCATCTCTAGTAAAATGTAATTATTTTCTGAACAAATACGTACATGTCTACATGTGAGTGAGTGAGGAGGACACAAAGTTAAACATTTTAGATGAAGCTGCTTATTTTCATATTGAATCTACTTCTTCCACACTTAACATTTCTTATCCCTGGCAAGTCATAATGATTGACAGAGTACTGTAGGTAACTGAGTACTTAAGGGGTGGGAAACAAACAATCTTTTATAACTATGATCCTTGTCAGGTCAACAGTGGCAAAATTCTGTTACCTCCATATTCAACCTTGTCAATAAAATTTATGTATATATGTAAAATATATGCATGTATACTAAAGAATACATTTGTATCTGTATATATTGATACACACACAGAGATATTAATTTGGAAGCAACTTATTAAATCTATTTTTTAGTATAACTGACCCCACTTTTCTAATTAAGCAAATCTATTTAAAGTTACAATCTCAGACAAAAAGAAGTTTACACAAACCATCGTTAATAAAACTCACATAATGTCTATGTGTATACACAGACATTCCCAGCAACATATACAGATATATTTTTCTTACTCTTTTTAATTATAGGTTTCATTTTTATGAGCAACAAGAAACTTAAAGACCTACAAAAACATTTCTCATATAATATGACTTTTAGCAGGAAAAAAAAAGCCAATTGAAAAGTTTTAATTAGGAGTTACGTTTTGATTTTTTAATCAGAGTAATGACAAAATATTTTATTTGTTGACAGAGGTCAGATGAGAAACAAAGATGCACCTTCATTTCAGAAGGAAACATAAAAAAAAATTACTCAGGAGTCAATGATAGTAAAGGCTAAAAATTAATGCAAATATAGACCTCCTCTTTGTATATTCATTGTGAGAATTTTTTTTTTAGTGATGATTTGGATAATGAATGCATGATGTTCTAAATGCTGTAAATTCAGTATAGATATTTTGTTTATACAACTGAAACAGTGAATGCATGGGAAACATTATAGCATTAAGAGCCCATTATGATATTGATATTTGTATTATTAAATGGCAAGTGTCTGAATAAGTAGACCAGTTTATATAGCTTAGTAATAATGTCATCTATTGAAAATGATATCAACCTATGCATAGGTAGGGCACTGACTGTTATTAACAGATTAACAACCATATGAAATTCTGATCTCTCAGAAAAAATAAAACAGGAATTCTTCCAAACTATAGCCGTGTCTGCACTACTGTATGATTGCACCACTTGAACTTTAATAAAACACCTGTAGAAAAAGCTAGATAGGAACTATAAAAGGATGCTGCATGCTGTTTCAAACAGATCCTAGAAATAGCATCCTATAAAACAGCAGATGTATGGCCACTTACTTCCCATCTCAAATCCATCATAGCAAGACATGCTGGGCTCTAATTAAGAAGCAAGAATGAATTTACAAGCAATGTTCAATCAACTCCTACATATGGACACACTATTATTGGTTGACTGGCAAAAAACTTACATTTATCAGCTCTGTGCAGACACTGTGAGCTGTTAAGAGAACTTATCAAGCATAACAACAGCCCATAATGATACTGATGGTAGCATTTGTTGCATACTTTAATATGATTCAAATTTCATCTCATCTTTTAAAAAATTAACATTTAATATTGAGCAGTTTCTCGTTTATCTCATCTTTAATGTAATTCATTTTAATACATATATTCTGAAAGTGCTATTATAAATGATTTTAATAATATTTACTTGGTTTCATTTCTTGGTTTAATGGCATATCAACTTTCATGAGTTATCAAATGCCAAATTCATTCTTGCATTGCAATTTGACCCTTAAGTGAGTTGTCAATCAGAGACGCACCAGTGTAAATAAGCAAAAGCAATTACATGATCTATTGGAAGTTGCAGATTTTATGAAATAATATATGCATATGATTGCTTGTGAGTTGGAGTCAGTGAGGGCCTTAGTCAGAGATAACTTGCAGTCATGAGAGCACCTTGCTGCGAGCTGCGACCCTTAGAAGCACTCAGGGCCTCTGGTTGAGTAACCCCCAGCGGAGAAGCAGAAGAAGTGCTAAGTGGAGTCTTGAAAATAACACAGCATGCTATGGTCATGAGAAGAAGTTATGGGTCAATATAGCAATCTGTCTTTGTTTCCTTGTCTCTCTCTGTCCGACTCACCACAGAAGCTTTGACTACCCAAGAAGAATAGAGAGAGTTCTATTCTTATAAAGAAGTGTTGTCCTTCATTACTTCAATTGCTTTATAACACTTGTTAAAGAACATGAGTGTTATTATCTAACCCATAGCTAGGGAAGTATAATGAGGTTCATATCTTTCGCATGGGTATTAGTCCAAAAGTAATTGTAAAAGCACGACTGGAGTTTGAACCCTCACCTCAGCATGTCAGCCATTACACCACAGGGACTTCTCCTGATACTTTCTGTGATTTTCAGAACTAAGTTATTTCATCTGCAATACATTTTGTCTTTTGAAATCATTATGGAATTTTTGTTCTACTGGAGGTATTTGTTTGGGGATTTTCTTATTGTGTATTTGTTCTCTAACCACATTTTTCTTTTAGTTTTCAGCTATATTTAGGAAGGAGTGAAGAATTATAATCAGCATTTCATACTTATCTATAATATCCATTACCTTAACCTTTTCATTGCAATCGCTCCCAGGTCCATGAGGGCCTGGAGTAGTAGCACCCGATTGGGTCCTATCTATGGGTCAAATAGAATTGTTTGACATTCAAACTGAGTGTAAACAAATGACTTATGCTAAACTGAACTGTTTGATCATTTAAATGGGCAAACAAAAGAATGATGTTTAATTGAATTGTTTGTGATATATAGCAATACTTGGAATTATCTAACTGTATAGAAACCACGGCAATACTAGTGAGCAAACAAATTGGTTATAACTCATTTAAAAATGAAACCACCAACAAACTAATCTCTTACATATCATGTGCAAATAAATGTCTGATATCAACTTGTTACAGTTACATAGCAATACTTGAAATCATTTGAATAAATGCAAAGAAATGATTAATAGCAAATAGAATTATTTGTATTAGATAGCAATAATTGAAACTATTTAACTGTATGCAAAAAATGAACACAGTCTCATTTAAAATGTTATTAGTAAAATGTGTCTACAAATCATATATATTCAATACATATGTATAAACAGGATTTGGCATTAAATACCCTACAATGATTGATATGCCATAAAACCAAACTAAACATAATGCAAATTTTATTAATATACTTGGACACTGAGTTTGCATGTTGATTCTTTCTGGGAAGTAATGAAGGATTCTAATTATTAATTCGTAGTTATTTCTATGATAAATAGAATTCAGTTGATTAAGAAATGAATCTTAGCATTAATGCAAAATACAAAAATTACAAAATTATCAAAGCCAATTGCATTGAAAATATTGAATCCAAAAATAGATTGGAACACTTATGTAACTAAATTGGGCTACCATGGTTGATGATGACCTGAAATCTTCCTTTTCAATAGCTACTAAAACAAATCCTTTCCTTGGATTGCTCCACTTACTTTGATCCATACCTCATATTGCTGAGTGTTAAGCAAAGAGGCATCGAGTACTATTTTTTGAGTCTTTGGTATGACTCAACCTGGGATTGAAACCAAATCTCCAGGGCCACTGGTTATAAATATTATCAGATTATATACATTTTGACTGTGAAGTATTTCATTAATAAAATCTTATCTCTGGTTTAGAAAAAGATTAAATTTTTATCAAAAAACCTTAGGGATGTATTTATTCAATAATATATTTTCTATATATATAGAGATACAGACACACTGTATTTCCTATATATATATATACACACACACACACACACACACACATACTCTATGTCTCCTATATATATATATATATATACACACACACACAAAAATACTATATATATATACATATTTAAAAGAATAATGGAAATGAATCTGTTGATATAGAGAAAAATTGAAAAACAAGGTACTCTAAAATGAAGAATTTAATGTAAAAGAAAGTCAACATTATAATGTTTTGGTTCTAATAAACAATCACCTGGACCAAGAAAGGATGATATCAACTGATGTTAAATCACCAATTGATGTTTAATAAAGAGGAGATATTATATATGATATCTCCTCCTTCTTGGTGATTCAATGTCACTTGATATCATCCTTTCCTAACTCTGATGATGGTTCATTAGAACCAAAACATAATGTTGACTTTCTTTTACATTAAATTATTCTTTTTAGATTACTTTGTTTTTCAATTCTTCTCTCTGAGTATATATATATATATATATATATATACACACTGCAATTCCTATTTACAAAAAATTATATATATATATATATATATAAACACTATATTTCGTATATATATACATATATATATATATTTAGGAAATATAGTGTTTGTCTGTGTGCGTATATATATATATATATATATAGGAAATATAGTGTATGTGTTTTGGCGGATTTCGATTCCGGCTTCAAGCGTCCTAAATGTCTAGCCACACTGAAGAGTTGTGATACAACAAAACAGTCTCTCTGTGGATGACAATATATATATATACATATATATATAAAATGTAATGTGTGTGTATGTATTATATATATATTAGTTTATATAAATATTCATATATATTGAGAAAGACAGAAATTTCCTTAGTTTAGATAATAACATTCTTGAATCTCTGGTAAAGAAAAAATAACTTTAGTGATATACTTATTTATGTGTGATATAGAATTAACATAGTGTGTGTATGTGTGTGTGTGTATGTATATATATATATATATATATATATATATATATAAAGATAGTGAGTAAAAAGGATAAACCTCCTGTATCATTGTGAGATAATCCTTCCTACCTGGGAAATCAACATTTGAAATGCGATCTTACTTCATCTTAAGAAATATCTAGTTATATTAGAAATGAGGTAAGATAATGAAATGAAAGCTTGTTATTTTGGTTTCTGAGTTAAATGGCATATATCCTTTTATGGCTTATTTTCTTTCATGGCTTATTTCATGCAAGTGGTTTCCTTATAGAAGAATAGTAATGATACTATTCAACCTATAGCTTAAGGAATAAGGGTGCTTCTTGCCTTTCCCAGGTTCTAAGTTCAAAAGTGAATGTAAGAGCATGACTGGAGTTTGAACTCACTTATTTTAATGTCACTGTCCAGCACAACAGCCTACACTGCCAAGGGGGTTTTCCATAGATGGTTATGCTATGACATGAAAATCTGAATTCAAAATGTATTGCTTTATTGTCACTTGGCAAACTTTAAAATTCTACTTTCAGTTTAGACTTTATTACCTGTTGTCTCTCAATATTTTATTTTGAAAGAAAAATATCTGTTTCATAAAAAGACTTGAGGGAAAATATGTTTCCTCTCTTAAACAATCAATATTTGTAAAGTTCGAGGTGCCACGAAGTTATAAATCTGCATATTTATATGAATATGTGTATAAGGCAGGAGGAAAAATAAAGCAATATTGTAGGGAACAAGATTTCAAGTCATTTTTCTTGATAATCAGGACTGACCATAAGCCCAAGTTATTTCAAATGTCAGTAATTCCTATTGACTGACCAACTGCACCTTGCTCCCTGCCCTGGACATTGTGTATTAATGTGCAAAATGATATCCAAGCTTTTTCTATGGGACTTATCACTCCGCTGCAGAACTCTTTCATTTCTATTGAAACCAGCCACATGCCTCTCTTAACCACACTGATACTGCCATCTTTGAAACTCTAGCAAACTCAGCCCATCAATAATAGTTGGTTTCCTGTCAAGTTAACAAATGGATACTGAATGGGAATTTTGTCTGTGGCCTTGGTGATAGGAAAGATTCTGTAGTGTGTTGGTATGCAGCTATTGATAAAATTAGAGGTGAGGGAAAAGTAGAAGTTAAAACTATTGTTTGAGAAAAGTGTCTGAGGACAGAACAAATAATTAATATCTGGAAAATTTATTGGGATATGGAAATATAAACAGGTTGTCTTATCATCTTTGTAATTAAAACTACTTTATTTAATTTGGGGAAGAATAAAAATTTGAAAAAGGTGTTAGGAATATTAAATCATAATAAATTAGGATATATAAATTCAGCTCTAATAATTATTAGAGCTGAATTTATATATCCAAATTTATGATTGTGGAAATATCTCTAAAATTAAATATTATAATAATATAAATTAAAAAGGAAAGTATAATGATTGATTATAACAGCATGTAAAAATGTCATGATAATTTTATGCCTAGAGTTGAGGGAATTGTTTTCATATTCCCATTTATTGTGAAGTTTCTTAAATTTTTCTTGTGCACACAGTCATACTGAATATGAATCATTTTTAAACAGACCTATTTGACCAGTAGGTAAGACTCTAAAATTTTCTTCCTCTCCAGATCCAAGTGGACCTGGGAGTAATGGCAATAAAGACACAGCACTCAAATCTTGTAGTGAACAAGAACTTATTGTCAGAATTCATGAACTGTGAAAAAAATTTTGCATCAAAGATTAAGTTAAGGTTGACAGATATAAGGTATCTAAGTTGTAGAAATTGACAATAATGTTTACTGCTAAGCATAAAGAAGAGTGTTATCAACAAAAACTATAGAATATAAATGAGGATGAATACATTTACCCACCACTTCCCTTGGAGTAAGTGCAACGACTTCAAATTTAAGTGGAGTAGAGCTTTTCTTCTCCTAGACTGGTTACCATACCAGGACAAAAGAACCAAGTTTACTCTTCAATCTATCCATATCTTATAGTGAGAGAAGAGATGGGTTCAATATGAGGGTAGAGTAAATTAGCATAACTGTAATAAAATGTAGCTTAATATTATTGCAGAGGAGTCTTTTGGGTAACTGTGATAAAAAGTTAATGCGAAAATGCATTATAAGTAAAACAAAAACAAATAACAGGGGGTTGAGTTGAACTGACATTGACTTTTTATGAATTTATATATTTCATGGTAATAATAATTTACAAATCTCTTTTGTGAGTGAATCATTTTTTTATGTGTATATAAATGTTTCTCTCTTTTTTATTTTTGTTGCTTATTTGTAAGTCAATCCTGAATTTCTTCGAGGATAAGATTTTATTGTTAATGAAATTCAGAACTAATACACAATTATTTTCAATCATATCTATTTGACTTATAGATGGGACTTGAACAGGGACTACCACTCCAGTTCAGTTTGGACCGAGGAATAATGCCAATGAAGAGGTACTCCGAACTCCCCAAAACTCCAGAATGGGAACCTCATCCCTGGATGCAATTATTTTTATTTCCAATATAGTGACTGACTCACACCATGAGTTAATCTAGTGTCTAAGTGGGTGACTGACAGCAAAGAGTCAATAATAGGTGCTCTTGTTGTGGGTGCAAGAAATGATCACATGCAAGAGTTGGGATTTTTTAAAAAGGTTAGTCAATGAATAAGTGACAGGCAGAGTGACAAGGAACAGATTAGAATTTTGAGGCTAGCAAAATCGTCCCTTCCCATTGGAGGTGGGTTGCAATTTATAAAAAATAGGAGCTTTCCTTCATCAACTTAAGAATGCTACTTCATGTCGCCAGGCTTTTGAGACTTGTCCAGAGTAAGAGTGAAATATGAATGATGTGAATGGTATTATTTTTCTGACCACATATCTGACTTTCCTGTACAATGACTTTATAATTGCTTTATCTCATCTTTGTCTCTGTCGACTTTCATTGAGGACCAGCAGTACCACACAATACATAGTATAACTCTGCAATCAATATATTATAAGCTCTGTTGACAGGGAAACAAAGTTCACTGTTTAAACTATCAAATTCCAATTAAGAATATGAATGTAATGATGATGATTTTCATCCATTCATGGTTCTGTGATGATTTTTTACCTATTTGCACTGAGATGAACTCTCACCAGCAATAACATTGTTCATTCTAAAAGGGGGCACTTAAAATATTTCCTTTCTACCCTCTATCTCTTACAATTATTAACTTGCATGGACCTTCTAGTGAAACAGGTAAAGGAGCAAATGTTCAACATTTTGAATTATTAATATTTGCTTTAACTATTTTCAAACAAACTATAACATCAGTTTGATATTTATCCAACCTCCCACCAGGTCATGTTTGATACAAGGTCATTTTATAGTGGAGACACAAGTGAATTGAGACCCATATGTGGTCAGCTAAAAAATGCTTGATCCCATAAGCATTCCCAATTTTAGGCATATCTCAGGCTCCAATCTATGAAGTCAGCCAAGCCAAGCCAAGCAGGTATTGCCTGGTGGAGGAGGACTCCTGGGATCAGGAAGTTTATACAATTATACTCACTCTATGCTAAGGAATATTAGGTGGCTCCAAGAAAACCAGGGATTGGTGTGTTTAACATTAGTTGATTTATATAAAAGTTTTTAGATGTTTGTTTAATAAATCCCTCATGATATCATGGGTTACAGAGAAAATTAAAATGTAATGATAATAAAATATGATACTTTATAAAGACTATGCAATTGGGGAATTAGTCATGTTGGCTAAGCATAATTCTGTTGTGGATTTTCTAATTCAGAGACCATTTCTCAAAAGCTTATTTCATGAGCGCATTTAAAGAATATGTAAGACTCCACTGTATCAGTGATATTAGTATTATATGAGTATATTTTATAGAAAAAATTCCAGCCATTGGTAAAATATTTGCTTTAAGGACCATTACATTTAGTAGAAAAACAATTTTAGGAAAAATTTTTAATGAGATTTAAATTTTTAATTTCTCAGAATAAGACTGTTCATATGAACCAATGTTGATTTTGAAGAAAACAAAACAAAACAAATAAAAAACAGAATGAAAAGAAACTGTAAAATGTGCTTCTATTGAGTAAAGATAGATTCCTTTTCACTCCGGTTTTGGCAAATAGTATTTCCTATTCTAAACTAAGAGAATTATCAATGAAAATGATTTCCTGATTGACTCAGATAATTTGCAATTTTTCTTCTCAGTAAGGAAATTAATAAATAGGAAATATCTAGTGAGTTTAATCTACCAATATCATCTGTAAAGAGAAATGTTCAAACTTTATTACTTAATTTGCATCTAATTTGAATAAACAAGCACATTATTCAGAAATCAGTATGGGAAATTATTTAGTTGTGGCATAAATACAGATCTGATTTAAGATACAAAAATATGTAAACAGAAGATTTTATGTTGGTAACATCAATAACATCCAAACAGTAAATATTTTAGAGCTTATCAAAAGCGATAATCCAGTATAGGAGAATCAGAGATCCTCTCCCACAGTGTTGAAATGGGATACAAATTCAGATTAGTATAGGGGACTCCTCAGATAGCTTACCTCCCAGGTTGGGATGTCAAAAATAGCTACAGTTTAATTGAAGAAGCACCCCAGACACTTAGCAATAAAAACAGTCCTTAACCTTTTTAGACCAGAGAGCTGGTGCTGCTTAGAGTAAAGGAACCTAGAACTGAGTTGAGTAATGCTCAAGACCACCTAGCATTAAAATGAATATTTCATGTTCGTAATATCTGCTAAACCCAAACAGTAAATATCTATTTGCAAAATATTTTTTACAGACTTTTTCTCCAAATACTTTATTTGCAGATGTAATGACTATCTATAATGTCACTATATTATTACGATATATCTATCATTGTCAGTACTCTTGTAACATTGTAAGTGAATATTTCTGAGGCGCAAATAGATGAGCCATTAAAAACAAGTCAGCAACTGCAAGAAAGGGTAGTTGATTAAATTCAACATCTCATCAGGTAGGTTACGTAGAACAAGATATACTTGATCTTGGATCCCTAAAAACAATAATTAACCAGTACTTGCTGAGTTTACCAGACTTGATCACCATCTTAGTGGTGGGGAGAGTTGTCCAGATGATGCCACTTACACTAGGTGGAAATGGGTGTCTAGTGTTCTGTGAAGCCTAATATGATAGAACATGTGATGTGTTTCGATATTCAGAGAGTGAGTGAGCCAGTTCCTTCATGGACACCACTGAGTTAGAAATGTCCATAAAGAAATGTCTCCAAATATCCAAGAGCTTCAGAACCAAAATTTCACCCACAAATGTTTTTGTTATACTCAGGACCCCCTGTTTTTGGTGGTGGTTGGGAGGGTCTTGCTCTTCTGCAAAGGATGCTATTAGCATATTCTAGAAATCACAGCGACAGTGAATAAAATATGTTGCTTATGCATATGACTTTATAAAATTTAAAAAAACAACAATAAAAGAAAACCCCAAAAAACAAACTATAAATACACTTTTAACGGGAAACAAAAATCTGTAAAGAGAATCTGCAGAAAGATTGGCTATCTAAATTTTTGGGCTTTAATCTTTATAAAAAATACAGCAACAAAATAAAGAGTGAAAAGATAGAAGGAAAAATATAAACAACTGAAATAGCACACAACATGCAAAAGACCTTGAATTAGATATAAAAATCTGTCTCTTATCTTTTTACTGTCAGTTGGGAGTAGAGATCTGAAAAACTGAGCAAAGATATTTTGGTGATGTCTCACATCAAGAGCAATTTTGTTCTTTTTTTTCTATGGAAAACAACTTCTCCAATTAAGGTGTTAATGCTGTGCATAAGAAAATATTGCAAGTCGATTTCTGCACGTGGCTTTTAAAATAAAATTGAACAATAAGGAGTGACAAATTGGGGAAAGAAAAAACATTCAGAGAAGAAAAAAAAAACCCTAAAAAGACTTTGTATGAACAGAAAAAACAAAAATCCAAGTTTGAGAATCAAGTCTAAACAATGATGATGACTTCTCACTTCAGTGATCAGAATGGAAAAAAAAGAGTAAATTATTGCAGTAACAATAAACACAAATACAAAGTGATGCCATCATATGATGATATCCTTGTCAGTGTAAAGCATTTGGCAATATTTCCCGGTTATTGGCTGAAATTATCTACAATAAGAACTCTCATCTTACCACTGAATCTTGAATAGACTAGAGAAACCTCTTTCAAGCATTTGATACTTCAAAACTCTGAGACTAGAAATGTTCAGAGAGAAAGAAATGCCAAAAAAATAAAAAATAAAACAGGTTTATTCTGGGAGAAGCCACAGAACAGCAAGCAAATGTTCTCTGAGTTTTTCCCAGTAGTAAGATCTTAAGAAAATCTTAATATTGAAAAATATACAGAATGTTAACTGTTTTAGTTGGTTGGTTGGGCTTTATGGCATATCAATCCTTATTGGTTATTCAATGCCAAATCCAGTTTATCCATAGATACATAAAATATATATGATTTTAACATTGAAAAATATATAAAATGTAAACTGTTTTAGTTGGTTGGTTGGGTTTTATGGCATATCAATCCTTGTTGGTTATTTAATGCCAAATCCAGTTGATCCATAGATACATAAAATATATATGGTTTGTAAATGAATAGTTAGGTAAACAAGCTAGAGTTCATTTGTTAGCACTCAGTAAAATAGTTTCAAGTATTACTATCTAACACTAATAATTTTATTCACATATGTAAATGGTTTCAAGTATTGCAGTTTAGTACTAATCATTCTGTTCAACATTACATGTTCATTTGCACCCAATTAAATGGTTTCAAGTATTTCTATACAACACTAAAACTGCTATTTAATATCAGACATTTGTTTGCACATAGTTAAATGGTTAAACAGTTCTATTTGATCCAATGATGGGACTCTAACAGGTACTACCATTCTGGATCAGAGTGGACCTGGGAGTAAGGATAATGAACAGGTACTCTACATTTCCAAAAGCTCCCAGACTGGTTTAGTATCATATCCAAGGTATATGTTGGGGGTAGGGTCTAATCCCTTAGCAGAGATGCAATTGGCATCTTCTAATGCCTAAGTCGACTGGGCAGGTAAACTGTTCTAAGCAATGTTACATAGGAATAGGTGCTGAAAAGTTCTGAACTAAATCAAGAACAGAATGACCTTTTTTGGTGGATTTTTATCAAAGCATTCTTTTTATTCTTTATTTGATTGATTAATTATAACAGCATACTAACTGTTGTAGGGTTACTTTATGTCAACAAGTTAGGAAATCACATATAAAAAGTAAAGTTGGTGACCTTAGTCAAGGGTTACCCAAAAGCTCCCTTTTCAATAGCTACTACTCTGAGGTGTAGGTGGGGGTGCTACTCCATTCCCTGGATTACTTCACTTACCCAAGATCCTCACTTTATAGGGCTGAGTGCTGAGTAAGGTGGCATCAAGTACCATTTTTTTAATCTTTGGTATGATTCAAACTGGGAATGAACCCGGTCTCTTGGACCATTAGTTTGGTTTGGTTTCTTTGTTTAATGGCATATCAACTTTGTAGGTTATTTAATGCCAAAGCTATTCTCCTAGAAGAACAGTAGTCATACTATTTAACCCATAGCTGGAAGGATAAGGGGGTTCATACCTTTCCCAAGGGTATTTGCCCGAAAGTGAACGTAATAGCGTGACTGGAGTACAAACTCATTTACTATGATTCCGCAGTCCATCGCTTTAACCATTATGCCACGAGGACACCCGCTTCTTGGACCATTGACAAACACTCTATTCATTGAGCCGATCACATATTGTATGTTTATATTTATATTATTATAAGTTGTTTATAAAAAGTGTTTTGCAAACAATTACATGATTTCAAGCATTCCTATCTAATCTTAATAATTCATACCCAATTATATGTATTCAAATAACTATTATTACGTCATAATAATCATGTTTACAAACAGTGATATGGTTTTCATCATCATGTTGTGCTCTGTTTACAAACCCCTCCGCTTGGGCAGGATATGACACAAGGTCAATTTTTTAAGCGGAGTTTGACAGGTTTGAATTCAGAGTTTTCCTTCTCCTAGACTAGTTGCCTCATCAAGGCTGAAGAACCAGTCTGTCCTACTATTTACCCATAGTTGGAGGGAGAATAATTGGATTCATACTTTTCCCAAGGATATTAGTGCTATGTGAAATGCAATCAGTCTCGTCCTGGGTTTGAACTCGAGTCACCATGTCCATTTCTTACGACGATAACAATTACACCATGGGTACCTCCTAATCATCATGTTGTGCTGCTAGCATAGATCTCTCTGACCCTCTCTCACCACCCATCTGTATCATCCATCGCTCCTGGGAGGTCTTCCTGGCTATATCCCGTATTAGCACAGAGCTGTTGTATATAGGTTTTAGCTGGTCATCTGACCTTTGCTCATTCATATGAAGAGGTCCACCTGTGTATATTGCTTATGAGTTCCTCCTTACTTCTCCAGCAGTGTGCCATATGCCTGGTTTGTCTAATTTGGATAGTTTTCATGATGGGGGTAAGAAGCCATACAGCTGCTCTTTTGTGGGGTGTTGCCTCCAGGACTTGTTTAATACAGCTTGTAGCATTCTTGTGTAATTGCCGTCAAGCTTTTTCTCCATACGTTTAGTTAGTGTACATGTGGTGCATCCATATAGCAGTATCGACATGAATGCTGCTCGTAAAAAACTGCATTTTATTTTATTGGTTAGGTCTGTCTTCCATATGACTGATAGCCAATTGATAGCTGTCAATACCTTTGCTTGTTGTATGTTGATGTCATTCTCACTTGATGAGACACTGCTTTAATGATAATAATAATAATCCTTTGAAAACAATTGTAGCTTCAGTTAATTACTCTTAATGTAAATAATTCATGTGCAGTTATATTACATCAAGTATTCCTATCTAATACAAATAATTTTCAAGCCAATCAATTTGACTCATACATAGGACACTATCAAGTACTACCTATGTAAGTCAGAGTTGACCTTGGATTAAAGGTAATCAAAGGATAAATCACAATCCTTAGATCTCCTCAACTGGAGCCTCACCACTAGATGTTGTTTAGTGTCATAGCCAAGACACTGAGGAAAAAAGTTGATTTTGGCTGGTTTAGAGCATATAAAAATGTCTGTCATCAGAGCATGTCAGGAAAATCAACTGAGTTGCAAATGTATGAAGTAATTTTAGAAAAAAAATAAACCATAACAAATCTCTCATCAAATGTGACTGTCAAGTCAGTTCAGTAAGTTGTATTTTCCTTTTATCCGAGCTGCATAGGGAGAGAAGAAGGTAAGATAAAAGATAATGAATAAAGGAGACTAATTACTTTGAACAAGTGAGCTAGTGATAATAAATGACATAGAGACATTTCCATGCGGCAAATCAGCCTCATTTATGTATAATCCTTTACGTGACAAAACTTATAAGAAAAACATTAATAATGTTCATTTTTTAAGTTCTTGTGTGTGTATCAAAAGTTAAAAAATTTCTTAGGCAAGTATGAATGTGCCCAGGTATTTGAATGTAGGAGAAACAGTGTGTGAGCAGAAGTTAGTTGTGTCAAAATTACTATGTTTAAATCATTGTTTGTTTTTTTTTTATTGCCAACAGTGAATCAAGGTAACTAATTTTTGAGGTTTTAAAATAAAGTTGGAAAGATTTTAAGAGGTCAAAAAACTGAATTTTGATTTTCTACTTTTGTTCTGAGTTTTTCATTTTGCAGTTTGTATGATTTTCTATGGTGAAATTCATTTCCAACCAAAAAAAAAAAAAAAAATGAATAAATAATAAAATAAATAAAAATAAAAACATTGATTTAAATATTTTAAGTAATGTTTTGGCTTTTTCTTAATAATTTCAAATCAATCACTGAGATTAATTACTTTTCATTGTATTTAAACACTGGTATTTTTATTTCATGACATCAGATAAAACAGAGTTATGTGCTGTAATCATTATGATGTCATCTCTTTAAGTGGTAAGCCTCAGACTAGTAGACCTGTTCATATACCTCAGTAGCAATATCTCATCTGCTGAAAGTGATGTCAACATTTGCATGGACTCCTATAGATAAGTTATCAACCATGAGAAAATCTGATCTCTTTGATAAAATAAAATGGGTCAGGAGAAAATAATATACCTGAGAAAAAGCTAGTTGGGAACTATGCAAGAGTGCTCTTTTAAACATATCCTGGAATCAGCACATTAAAAAAACAGCACATTTACAGCCATTTACCTTTCAATTCAAAAACCATCCAAGTAAGACTAGCAAGACATGCTGATCACTACTGGAGAATGGTTGATGGTTAGTTGTGCCTCATAGCATATCAACCTTTGTTGTTTATTTAATGCCAAATCATATTATATATATATTTCATTAAATGATAAAGACAAACTTTGTCTGTATAATTTATTTAAGATCCTAACAAGTTTCCTGATAAGTGTCTAAGTTTCAGGCTGGAATTGTTAGATGAATTTCCCAAAATTATCTTGAGTGCTTTTGGACCCTTCATAGGCCATGATCAGGGGTTGCTTGCTAGTGTAAGGTGTATTGTTTTAAAATTGCAAGCACTGCTTGACTATGCTGGTCATTGACACAGTGCATTGTGGGCCTGATGAGCCTAGCTGGACATGGAGCCAAATCTGGGTCCAGGCACATATGCCTGATTATAGCTTAAACTGGACCACAGGGTCCAGTGCTATACAAGGGTGACTAAGGTGTCAATGGTGCAGCTCACCCACCTGAATGTGGCTCAGTCAAAGCTGGGGCCTTTCGACCTCGAGTTTGCCAAGTTTTATATCAATACCAATTGCAATTCTAAGTTGGGAAACATGGAAACCAACAAAATAGATAGAAAAGACACTCAGACACACAGGATATCTTGATGTTGACTGTCTGATGTTCACATTGCTGATAGACTGACTGTCCGCAAGCAATGTTGATGACTATACTGTGCAACTCTAACTTGGATACATATAATCTATCACCAATATGGAACACCATTCATAAAGATAGCAAACTATATATATATATATATATATATATACACTTTTTTTTATGTGGGCTCTAACAACAAAAACATAAAAACTGCTGTACTGTTGTTTTTAAGTTGGTTTTCATTGATTTCTGTAAAATATGTTAGAGAAGGTCCTCATTCTGCTTTTTCAATATAATGGGAAGGATCCCTAGAACTAAAAGGAAATCACTTTTTGAGTTCTCCTAAAAATGAGAACTAAAGTTTACACAGCCTTGTTATTACAATAGTGATTACTTCACAGTGAGATAGTATATTGCATATGATCATCAAAGCAGTACTGGAACATTTCATTCTCTTTGATCATGGTCATATGAAAGCAGGGTCTTTGTTGTTATAACAGAAGCATACAATTGAATATTATATCAATATAACTATATATATATATATATATATATATATATATATATATATATAGCAAACACTGCCTAAAGAGAATCAAGTTTACTCTAGCTTTGTATGATAGATCTACTGATTACATATCAAAGCAGTAGTTAATAGAGAAAGAAAGGAAGCTTGTATGCTAATAGGTTAAACATTAGCATATCTAGGTAAGTATTGTCTATGTTTAAAGCTAGCCCACTGTGACTTTCCCTAGTAGACCGATTGTTAATGGGTTAATCTTGTTAACCATTGACAGTGAGTTCAATCCTCATTAGCTATTTCAATATTATTGGATTTGTGACAGACAAACATGTATTTAGTAATTATCTATTTAGTTTCTCTTAACAAAGAAAATTGAAAAAAAATTCTATTGTTTAAAGTGCAAGAAAAACTCTGTTTTTCCAGTTTTAAATCAAATATAGTTTATAATATTGATAGAAAATATGAATGCATGTGTTAAAAGTTATACTCTGTCATTACCTCAGATAAATAATGGATTGTTCTATTTTGTTGTAAAGAAGAAAGGAAAGAAAATGATTATTATGCTGGTTAGAAAGAAAAAGAAAGAAATATATGAATGAAGGAAAATAGATAAAAGGAATGATACATATCTGATGCTTATCTTCTGTTTCAATGGAATATGAGTAAAAAGAAAGGTGGGGAAATGATAGGAAAAATAAAGAAACAAACGATATATATACATATATATATATATATATATATATATATATATATAAGAGTGATAAGAATCTTTCATTACTTCCTAAAGAGAAGAATCAATATCATAACAGAGCATTGTTACAATAAAAATGCAATAAATTTATGATTTGTTTAATTATACATAAATTCTATGAATAGTATTTAACTTTCCACTAATGTAAGTGAGTTCAAACTCCAGTTATGCTATTGCATTCACTTTCTGATCAATACCATTTGAAAAGGCATGAACTCTACAACCCACCCACCCCAGCTATAGGTTAAATAGTACTACTACTGTTCTTTTACAAGGATGGCTTTGGCATTACAAAACCCACAAAAGTTGATATGCCCTTAAGCAAAGAAACCCACCCAAACTTGACATTGGGGTAGCTTTTAAGCAAATTTACATAAAAAGTTTTCTGCCCATAAACCTTGATCCAAGTTTTCCCTAAACTCCAGTGTCAGTCAAATAGGTGAAAAGTTTTATTTCAGCAGGTTCCATTTCTGATAGCAATAATTATGATGCTAAGCACTCCTTAATTTAACATGTAGCATTTGATAAACAATTCCATACTTTCATTTTAATGATTATATATATATATAGTAAAAGCTGGTAACTGTAGTTGAGGATGACCAGAAGGCACCCTTTTCAATAGCTACTACACCGAGGTGTAGAGGAGGGTGCTACTGCTTTCCCTGGATTGCTCCACTTTATCCTTGATACGTACCTTTGATTGCTGAGTGTTAAGCAAGGAGGTATCAAGTACCATTTTTTGAGTCTTTGGTATGACACAACCTGGGATTGAACCCAGGTCTCCGAAACCATTGGCGAATATATATAGTAATCCTACAAATTCTGTTGATAGGGATAAAAATAAACAACAACTGCTATATTTTTGAGCCATGATATATACAAGTTTTGTATCATACCAATTAAAACACTAAGTTGTTAAAACATGGAAACTAACAAACAAGACAGAAAAGAAACTCAGTCACATACTGATCTGTAGTGTGTCAATACCTCTAACTGATGTCCAAGGAGAAATTTTCCTCAAATAGTAAGAGTTATGCCATCCATTCTATCTACATCATTGGTGACTGCCCAGCAAAAGACATGTAGAAATCACTACTCTAATGTGCAGTATTATTAACTAGAACAACACTTGTTGGTTCAACAGCCCCAGTTGGCAGACAAAAAGTAAAATGGGCAGTAATCCAATACTGAACCTCTAACATATTAAGCAAGCCAGTATATACACACACTAATGTACCCATTCACTGGACTAAGAACCAATCACCATCCAGAGAAAAGACTTTGCCCCTTGAGAGCAATGGAATGCCCCAATGTCCCTATAATCTCACCTCAAGTCGTAGCATGCCTCTTTTACACAAACGAGTATTTACTCACTGCTAACGAGCATTACAAACAAATTCCAACAAGACAGACATATCTAGCAGCATTATTTTTAGATGATCATTAATATATGCTGTCTTTAATTCAACCATTATGACAATGAAATCCTTTTTAAAAAAAAATCTTGAAAAAATTTAAATGAAATTTTATCAATAGATATGAAAGAACATTTTCATTGGGGTGTCTCCCCTACAGATGAACTCACCCTCATGTAACACATACCGGCTAATCTCTCTTCAGCACAGTCTTAGTGAGCTGTCACCAAGAATGGATATAATGTTCATGATTATGTTAAGCTGAGGAGAGGTTTCTCTCAGCTATCGTTTATGTATGTACTATTTTCTTTCAATATATTTCTTATCACTCATTTCCAAGTCGTGTTATTTCAACTTCCCTTTGACCATAACAATTTTGAAAGTTTTAAGTTCACCTATTAAAAAGTATTGAGGTCATCTCTGTTATCAAAATTTCACCATGATAATTAAACTTATTTGTTCATAATTTGACTATTATAAAATCTTTGATGCAAAATGGAAATCAGAAAAGGAACAATCTAACAGTCTGAACAAGACTAGAACTAATTTTGTAATCTTCACTCTGAATTGGCACAAACCATTCTTGATTCTTAGAAGCATGCAGAACTCATCATTCTGTGGAAAGTCAATCTCCTAAAGCAAAAAAAACTTTATTATTTCGACAAATGATCAAGTAAATAACATATCTATTTTTTGACTACTGCCACTTCTTAAGTTATGATGAAAAGCAAAATTCTCGCTACCTTTTATTTCCAGAGTTCAAAATAATTTTCAGAAAGTGTTTGCCAATGGTCTGAGAGACCTGGGTTCATTCCCAGGTCATGTCATACCAAAGACTTTAAAAATGGTACTTGATACCTACTTGTTCAGCACTCAGCAATATAAGGTACGTATCAAGGGTAAAGTGGAGCAATCCAGGGAAAGGAGATACGCCCTCCCCTACACCTTGGTGTAGTAGCTATTGAAAAGGGAGCCTTCTCGTTACCCTCGACTATGGTTGCAACTTTACTTTTTTACTTTTACTCTTCCAGAAGAAGCACCAGCTAACTCTTATCTGCCACAGCTGTGGGTTAAATATCAATCACTGATGTTCTTTTAGAAAGATGGCTTTAGCATTTGATAACCCATAAAAGTTGATATGCCATTAAAACAAAGAAACCAAACCACACTGGGTTAGAGTGGACTTTTAAGTAATGACAACAATGGGATACTCCATTCTTCAGAGTTCCAGAATTAGAGTCTAACCATCTGATGCAGTTTAGCATCATAATCCAGATACTCCTTTTTGGTGAAGGCTTAACCCTTTGCAGAGAAATACAGTCAGTACATTCTAACCTCTGCTGACAGTACAGTGTCCTTTCTTTTGCAGCTTTTCTAGCCACCCATTTCTGTATTATATTGGATTTCAACTGATTTAACAATTTCTGCCTGGATTTTGTGAAGAGGTTATTGATTTACACAATGGATCTGTTAAACAAGTTTCCCTATAATTGTTATTTTTTATCATCATGTTTTGTCTGCTGTATACTCTAGCTTTCTTGTTGCTAAATGTTTTGATAAAGACAAAAAAGACAAGAAAACCATTCTAAAAATGATCCTGTGAATATCGTATCTTTGGAATTCATTAGGGTGAGTCAAAAGTTTTGCTAAATTTTGGTAATGTGAGGCACAATTCCACTGGTGTGAATACTTTTGAAAAGGTTGTGTAGGATCTATGAAGATTTGTTGTTGGTTGTTTGTGTTGTATCATGATAAGGAAGAGATACACAGTGAAATAGAGTTAATTATTTATTAACTGAAGTGGTATAGTCCAACAAATATCATAAGTCTGTGGGTATTATGTCCAAAGTTGGTCTTACTATTTGTCGAAGTTCTGTACTTGAGTGTAGTTCACATGTTGAATTACGCGTGAAAGTGATCGACTTGAGCATCAGGAAGGAAAGATTATATTTGCATCGGGGCATTCCACAATGCGCAGGTGGTCTCGTCCTTTCCCAGTGTGGTAATTGGCTGCGAACCCAGGAGTGGCTATGCTAGCGTGCATATATGCTGGCCCACTCATGGGCAATTTTTGTCTATTAGCCGACACCAGTTGGGCTGGTAAGTATTGTTTATTATTTTCTCCTTTGCATTATGGCAGTAGCTTCTTCACTACTGACTGAGATCTTTCAGTGCCCATATGCTTAAGAAACACAATGTCTTTTATACCTCTGAGATACCGGAAGTCACATGGTACGAGCCAATATACAACAATTTGGTTTTTAGGGTATAGGCTTTTGATATCTGATTTCTTTGGTTTTCTTCTTACCTAGTATTAATTTGTTGGCATCTTCTTGTCTGTGAAAGCTGTAAAGGAAGAAAAAAGGATACAAAGATAGGAGATACTTTTTGAATTTCAACTTTTGGGGGGGCTTTCATACAGCTACTCTGTAGCTGGGAATATTTTCTTGGACTATTTGAGTACAGTCGTTTTTCCCAAATAAGGCATTGAAATGCACTAGTTTTTTTTCAGTGGTTTATATGTCCAAAGTCTGTGTTTTTATATTGCTGGTTTTGGCAGTGTCACTTTACTAGCAGCAGACATGGTATCAGGCTACTAAACCTAATCAGCCATGTGTTTGCTGCCAGTGGCTCCAGGAAAGAGAGTTTATTCTGTGCTATGGTGGAGGCTGAAGTGAGGTCAAATTTCTCTTTTTGCTTAGGGACAGTACTTTCTTTTGGCATGTGTAGTTCCAACTTCCTGTCAGGGACCTCTGGGAATTTTTGCACTCCTTGAACTTATTTTATTTATTTCAAAAGGTAACAAACCACATTACACCGTGACATGCTGAGTTTTCCTAATACTCTCCCACTGCTACTCACCAGATTTGGAGCACAGCCTTGGAATCCATGATTTTAGGATTATCTGAACTTGTCTGATTATCATGGTTCTTGCAACCTAAGCAAGATTTCTTGAATAATCTGCTTACTGTACTATGATCAACACTGTCTTCACCTTTTGTACAACAAATGTTTTTGCTGCTTCCATGGCATTATCGCCCAGCTTGAACTGTTAAAGCATAAGTTAGACTCCATTAAATGCTTGTCGGTATAGTTTTCAAACACAGCCTGAGTGAAGCAATTTGCAACGTGTCAGTGAGCCAACTACCAAAATAATACCAACCACTGTGAGTACCTTCCTACTATAAAATAATAAGGGATTTTAGTTTATTATTTTAGTAATAAATTAGTTACATATATAAACTTGGAGTCTGTAGTTGCAGGTTTTTAATTTCTAAAGGTCAGGGCTGGTTTAGACCTTGTTTGTGTATACCTGTCAACTCTAGTCAAAATAAGAATTGAAAGTTTGTTTTAGAATCAGCTATAAGCAAAATATATGAAGATAAACTTTTGGATAGATATCAGCAGATATTAAGCAATGACTTGTCACTAAAAAGTTTTTGTGATTATGTGTGATTAAAGCATTAGGAGAGAGAATTATTAGAAAAATACATAAGAGATTAAAAAACATTGAGTCAGTCCATGCGAGTTGGAGTCAAGTTCAAGTTGTGACAGACGACAAAGAAGCCCAGGTGGGGGTCAGCTGAGGGTAACGGGGTATGTGAACAGGCAGCCGGTTAGTGGAGAAAGGACCAATCTTCTACTCCTTATTCTATCTGTATACCTAATGGGCTGACAATTCCTTCACTTTATCTTTCTCTTTTCAGTGAAAACTGGAAAAAGAGTTGTTGGAATAAACTTTCATATCCTGGAACTAACAGACTTGTGTTGTGTTACAACTTTTGGCATTGTGTTTGTAGAATATTGGTTAACTCAATCGAGTATCGAGAAAAAGAGACCCCCCTCAGTAATTCTGTTGAGGATAAAATAGATGAATGGATACCACTCATGCAAATGAGTTGGATAGGTCCATTCTCGTGAAGTGAGCCAATCGACATGCTGTACGCATGCTGCTCATGCACTCTTTAATAAAAGAGGTGAGCTTTAGCTTTCAAGGAGCCAGCCATGTTACTATTGGCTTGAAGGTGAGTGCTATTCATTGATGTTCTATATCTCCCCCTCCCCCCATGGGCAATGGTCTTTCGGGGGGGATAAGTTCTTTCAATCCTGGTTTGTTGTGTGGGAGCAGACGGGATAAAGCTCGAGCGGGTTTGGCCTGCATTGTCACCGTTGGCTGGTTGGTACTGTTCGGTGGCAGGGGTGGCTGTGGTGCATTTTCACTGTTTTGCTTTCATCATCCCTTTCTAGTATTGGTGTTCCATTGGAAGGACTTAGAATTGGATGTGGGGTTACCGGGGTTCCGAGTTTCCTGAGGAATCTGCGGTTCCGCAAGGTTATCCTCCCTGATCCGTCAACTCTGATTGGTTGTGAGGGAGAGTTTCAATGATCTGGCCTGTTGTATTCCACCGATTGTTGTTTGTGCACTGGATAGACACTATTTGCCCCTTTAAGAGTGGGCGTAGTGTGTGGGCAGTGCGGTTGTATTTTTCTATGAGCCGGGCATTGCGATGAGATAGGCTTTTTTCACGGTTTTGAGCCGCGGTTATCCATTCTGCATGTGGTTTGTATAATGTTGGGTGGGATGGCACAAAGTCACGCAGTCGGCGGTGGAGCAACAATTGGGCCGGGGACAAACCGATGTTTTGGATGGGCGTATTTCGATATTGCAGAACGGCTCTGGCTGCCCTATCGTTGTCCAAGGACCCCTGGGGTCCTGTGTTTCCAATTATTATTCTTTTGGCTGTTTTGACAGCCAGTTCTGCCCGACTATTTGACTGAGGGTAGGCAGCAGACGACAGTCTGTGCTTTACAGCCCAATCCTTTAGGAACTGTGTGAACGTGGAAGACTTGAAGGGTGGTCCACCATCACTGCTTAGTTCTTCAGGGGCTCCGTATGTCTGGAAGATGTCTCGGCAGATAGAGATTAGGCTCGATGCATTAGCTTGCCCTTGATTCAAGTGGTGTATAATGAGCCAGCCAGTTAGCCTGTCAGCACATGCAAGGTAATGGTGCTACACATGTTTATTTGGTACAGTGTTGGCTCTAGTAATGTTTCACTTATGTTAATTTGGTACAGTGTTTGCTCTGGTAATGCCACACTTACATTTATTTGGTGTTGTAGTATTACATGTTGCTTGAATTGCTTTGGTCACGTCATATATGCTCTTTGATCTTGTTTGTAACAAAATAATGCAAAACATTTGACTCACCCAAGCCAATGAACACAATATCTTTATTTTTTAACCTGAATCTGCAGTAATGTTAAAAACAACTATTTTAGAGTACTACAAGAGACACTATTAATACAATGTTTAATAAAAGCTCAATTTAAATAAAGCTTTACTGTGTTGATGTTCCCTCTGATGAGAATAAAAAAAACAAAGAAATATTAATTGTTCCAAAGAATTATAATAATGTTCAAACTGAATAAAAAAGGAAATAAAAATGTGTATCAAAAATACAAAAAAAAAAAAAATGCAATGAAAATAAAGCTCATCTTTATCAATTTTATTGCTTTGTTTCTGTTATCACGACAATAAAAAAAAGAAAGAAGGTGGAGACTCTAAATACCCATTCAAGAGTTTCTGTTGTTTCCCAGTGTCAACAACAATTCACCTAGGAGAAAATTTAATCAGCTCTACAAATCATATAGGAGAATAGTGTCATAACATTGCTATCAATCCCTATAAAAATATTTCATCAAGTTAGATACACAGGTCAATAAGTGGTTGAATTCATTTAAATTAATTTCATTTTGATGTCAACATTATATTATATTATTACATAATAAATTACAGAGAGTTTAATTAAAGAAAATGGTCTTCTCAAATGAAAGAACTTCTTCTATTTCAAATACAAAACAAAATTTATGAATTAGTTGGTTTTTACAGCAAATCAACCTTTGTTGGATTATTTAATGCTAAAGTCAGTCTTTTTTGCGAGCAATTATATAGTTTTAACAAACTATTCCTGTCTAATAATAATCTTTTCTTTGAACACATATGAATAATTTTCATCAATTGTTTGTTTTCAAGTAATTCTTATATATTTGATGTTGATAACCATTTGTTTGTACACAAGAATATTTGAAAAGATATCTAATACTAAAAATCTCAAATAGCACTATTTGACCAATTGATAAGACACTAACAGATACTACAACAATAGGTCATGTTCTGAAAAGGTTCATCTTGATTTTTTTTAAAATTTAGTTGTAAATAAATTTATGACAGTCAAGACAAAAAACGTATTTAATGGCTGAACATTCTGGCTTCATAGAATATTTCTTGAACTAGATTAAATTATTTAAATTAATGGTTTCATTTTTTGTAAGTTATGCAGAGGAAAAAATTATGGAATTTAATGATAAAACAAATTAGAATTAATACTTAGTTGTTCCTCCTTGAGTGTTTATGACAGCCTTAATTCTTTCAGGTATGTGTTTTACTAATTTAAAGTAATATTCTTTATTGAAATAATTTCAATTTTCCTGAATGGCATTTAGTAAATCTTTGGTGGATGGAACCTTCGTAGGGACTATTTTTTATAGATTCAAAAAATTTATCATAGTCTAAGTTTGTTAATTCCTTTATTTTGCCAGGAGTTGTATTGGAGAAATTACAAACACAGTATATACTTTCATGACCAGGCCATTGGTCAAATGAATTGAGTGGTCCAGGAGACCAGGGTTCAATCCTAAGTTGAGTCATGCCAAAGATTAAAAAAAATAATACTTGATGCTGCCTTGCTTAACACTCAGCATTATAAGGTAAGGATTAAGGGTAAAGTGGAACAATCTAGGGAATGGAGTAGCACCCTCCCCTACACCTTGGTGGACTATCTATTAAAAAGGGAGCCTTTTGGTCATCCTCGACTGCGGTCGCCACCTTTACTTACTTTTACTATCTATTTTGGTACAAAATGATTTTCTTTATTGGCTAACTTGTGGTCACAAAATCATTAATTCCTTAAATTCATTTTAAAGTTAAAGTTTTCGCCTGTTTTTTCTCATTATTTTTACTCAGATGTACAGTTGAGGGCAATGGAAAAGATTATTTGGTCTAGTCAACATTCCTCCTCTATTCTGATGGAGGCCGGCTCGTACATCAGGGACTGAACCTGACCATTATCCTTCTAGATGTGAAGCTGGCACCTCTAAATCCATGCTCTTCAAAATGTAGGCAGGCTGCAAATAAACTTCACAGCCTTGAACATGCTTACCACTGCTCAATAATGAGCTCTGACAAGATTTATTCATATTGAATTATGCCCTTCTAGTGGAGTTTAAAATATATAGACTGTATTACAAGCAGAGGGGTATGACTCTCACCTTAATAAGAGAGATTTCCTGACTAGGAAACTTAAATTCATCTGATGCTGAAACTTAAGTTTGTGAGATCTGGGCATGTGTAGAACCACTCCATTCCCATTACACCCATCTCCACTATAAAAGTAACTTTTAGGGTGACATCTGTTGGTCAAATATATCTTTCGAAAAATAATTTGTATTTAATAGGATTCCATGCAAAATTCATCTTAAAGAGCAACACAAAAAATGTAAATGCAAATATGAATGCAAATGAACATTATTCTCAAACCTCAAAGTATAAAATCATCCTCAATTGTTTGAAATGCCATTAAAATCATTCTATCAAATTGAATTAGCTTAAGCAGAGAGAAGAATTTTGATGGAGTGATCTGGGATTTAGTTTTACAAATGAGATTAGTTGGATTCATTATTATAATATGAACAAAAAAGAAAAACTTTAAACCAAATCAGAGCAGTGGCCCAACCCATAAATAAGTCAGTCTTGTTAACACAAGTAAAAATACCCAAAGGATATAAATATCTGCTTGAAAGAGAAAATGCCATTGATGTTAGAACCCATGTTGCTCTGAATTTCTGAAAGAATTGAATTTCCCGTGTTATCTGTTTTTAGCACAAAGTGGCTGGTTCATGTTCATTGAAAGGTTTCTTTCAGTGATTTCCATTTTACAGCCAAAAGAGAATCTGTTCTTAAAAGAAATAAGCCCTGACAGAAATAAATGATCTTGTGTACCAAATCTTTACTATACACACACACACATATATATATATATATATATATACACACTTGAGAGGTTGGTTGGTTGGTTGTATTTTATGGCATATGAACCCTTGTCGGTTATTTAATGCCAAATCCTGTTTATATCAATATATACAATATGATTTGTAAATGAATAGTTTGTAGGCAACATTATTTTTAAACAAACCTGAGCTCATTTATTTGCACACAGTTAAATGGATTCAAGTATTGCTATTTAACATAAGTAATTCTATTAATCAAGTTGTCCTAATTTAATAATCATTTGTTTGTGCTCTGTTAAATAGTTGCAAGTATTGCAAAGTAATATCAATAATTCAATATAACATTAATCATTTGTTTGCTCACAGTTAAATAGTTTCAATTATAGTAAATGATTAAATAGTTCTATTTGTGCTTTATGATATATCAATCCTTGTGAGTTATATAATGCCAAATCCTGTTTATACATATCATCATGATGCTGAGAGCATAGAGTTTCCTGACTCTCTCACTATCCATCCCAATTATCATTTGCTCCTGGTAGATTTTCTCAGTTGCATTTTGAATCTGTATAGAGTTGATGTGAGTCTTTGCTGGTTAGTCGACATTGGCATGTCCATGTGCAGGAATCTATAAGAAAATGTTGCTAATCAGTTCATCCTTGCTTTTCCAGTTGTGCCTCACGTCTTGTGCATCATACTTTCATGGCTCGTGCGATAGGAGACTGTTGGCTGTACAGCTACTTTTTTTGATGGGTGTTTCTTCCTTGATTTATTCAAGACAACACATGACATTATTGTGTAGTTCACAAGCTTTTTCTCAATGAGTTTTATTAGTGTCCTCATGGTGTATCTATATAGTAGTATAGAAACTGCTACAATTTTGAAGAAATCCTGTTTTATTTTACCGAATGGATCAGATTTTGATATGATTGATAGCTTGTCAATAGCATTCCACACACTTTCACAAGGCATTGGTTGACATCACTTTTCTTAAATGTTGAACTGGCCAACCGATTTTAGAAGCTTGCCACTTAGAGTCAAGATGTCACTGCTTTGTTTAAAATATACCTACTTTTTTATACTTGCATTCATGTAGAGGCTCATGCTTCCTGCTATTGGCTATGCATTAGGGATTTTGATTGTATTATATATATATATATATATTTAAATTTTCTTTAGTGAATACTTTCTGGGTAATATTTTTAAACAAGCCAGAGCTCATTTGTTAGCACACAAATAAAGGTTTCAAATATATCAGCTGATTAAAGACTTCAAATTGACCCATAGATTAGCCCCAAAAATGTAATTCCACTCTGGGTCACAGTGGACCTGGGAGTATTGGCAATGAATGGTTCTCCACATTTCTTAATGCTCCAGAACCGAAGCCTCACCATCAGATGGTTTAGCATCATATCCAGAACACTCATGGCAGCTGGTCTTATCCATTTGCAGAGATGCAGTTGGCTGTATTCTATAGCCCCAGCCAACTGGGCTGATATTTGTAAGAGCAGTAGTATTGCTTATAAGTATTAGAATAAATAGACAATTTAATTCTATTTGATTTTGGAAAATAAACTGATTAAAAGAATTGGTATACATTAAAACTAATAAATTCCTTAGTCAGCCTTGTATAGAAATGAATACTACATATATAAAAGTCTAATCAACAAAACAAGGACATGAAGCTGAAGACTCAGAAATTCCATTATCTAATTACAATATGTATGGTTCAACTTTGGTTCATTTGAAGAGGCAGACAAAATAGCATTAGATTAAAGGGTTCAAGATACTATCATTAAATTGTACTATGGGACAATGGATTAGTGAATACAGGCATTAGTTAAGCATATTTAGTTACTTGATAGTAGTGTGTTCAATGGCAGGATAAGAAAGGGCAGGAAACTTATGGTCTTCTTCAATGGAAGAGATAAGCTACATTACATGGATTAATTGAATAGAAAGAATTAACTGATATAAGTTATTCTTTAAGCACAGATAGCAGAATTAGAACTATTAACCTTTGTGGATTAAATAAAGTGTTTGGCTTTAATTTCCTCAAAGATACTAATTACAACAAACACCTGAAGAATCTCTGAATGGTAAAATGACCAATAGGCTATAACTATAAGATATAGGACCCTGATTTGAGTATACTTGTAAATAATAATTGCTGATTGTTTTATACTAAGTTTTCTTTAGTATACTAAAATCCCAATTATATTTGTATATATCCAAGTAAAACAACTCAGTGAGATTTTTAGTAAAGTAATACATTTAATATACTTCAAGTAAGGGAATAAATTACTTTCCTGTATAACTTGTAATAGAATAATAATTTTACTTGATCTGCATTTGCCTGGAACATTTTTTTCCAGTGATATGAAATGATAATTAGAATATTTCATCTCTTTTTAATGGGGATATCAATATCCTCATGGATAGCAGTTAAATATGAAATGCTAATTGGAATCCATCACTCCTCTCAAAAAAGAAGCATCAGTCTCATCATAGATTGCTGTTAATTATGAAATGCTAATTAGAATCCCTCATTCCTTTCTAAATAGATGGATAAATATCATCCTGGACATTCATTAACTAAGAAATTCTAATTAGTTTCATGCAATTTATTATATTTTTATAAAGAATCCCCTCCTGCCAAAAAAAAAAAAAGTTAAAAACAACAAAGACAAGGATATTACCCCTAAAAAAGAGAACTTCAGAAATAAAAGAAACAGGCACATCATTTGTTTTTTAATCAGACACTAAAGTGGCTTTAAGGTGTTATTTTGCTTTTGTAAGAAACTAAAAATTTAATAAAGTTCATTTATTACTTTTGCCTCAAAACAAGTTTATTACATTTTATTTTCTTTTATCCTTTTTGATGTAACTATCTAAAGTATTGAAACCAAATTTTATTTTCGTACATCATAGAAGAGATTATGAAAATGCTAATTTTTATAGATGCCACTACAAATGTTTTAATACTATTGATTCAGCTTATATATAAGTAAATACATACATATATATACTTACATATGCATAAATACTGATATATACATATACATATAGTTACATTCTGGTTAGTGAATGCTTGTAATATTAAATAAAGGACAAACCATGATATGAGAGGAAATAGAGATATATTATCAGGAAAAGGTATATACAATAGAGAGACTATTAGTAGACAAGAACATTGGATTAGTGAATACAGAATAAAGATATAGTCCAACAATAGTATTGGCTTCCGTTATTACGGTAGCAAGTAAGGTGATCTAGTACAATCTCCAGTCTCCAACGCTCTAATACAATTCATATAAGAAGCTGCTCTTCACCTTCTAATCTGCCCTGGTATTAGTAGCAACTGCTACATATGGCAGATGGACTAGTTCATTATGTGGAAAAAGGTGGGAGATACCCAACACATATTTATACATACACACATTCATATATATATCCACACACAATTTATATATGTTCATGCATAGTTATAAGTTTATACGAATCTATTTGCATATCTATATGTGTTGATATTCATGTTTATACATAAGTTTATGTGTCTATGGTTATTTGTCAATGTGGAATTATTTTTTAAAATTTATTACTCTCTACACGGTATTTATAGTTCAAATTCTTGTAAATATATTTTCCTGTAAACTGCTGTATATAAAAATATATATACATAGATATTCATTAATATCTAAACATATCCTGATTTGTGTGACAATATAGCACCAATTTTTCAAACATTAAGAGCAAACCTACCCTGAAAATCAGCCTTGAAAATCCTGTCTTATCTGTTGTTGAACACAGACTAATACATTTAATGGCAATTACACAAGTATATATAATTGCATATGTGTGTGTGTGAAAGGCTTCATATATCTTCTCTTAAAAAATGTAATGTGGTAACATTTTCAATCTGTTTAATTGTAAAAATATATGTTTGCAAGAAACTCTATTTGGAAAGTGAAAGCCTAATACCTATCTTGTAATTAAAAGGTAATACAAATTATTCTTTGATCAGAAGTAAAAGTTTTTGAAAATATATTGATTTTGCCATTAATTATCCTTGTTTTTAATTGTAATTTGTAATTAATTACCTTGCACATCATGGGTATATATATATATATATATATATATATATATATATATATTATATATATATATTGGGGTGTTTGGAAAGTAATTATATTTTACCAGAGATGATACAAAAAGAAATATAATTTAGGTTTATTGGGATATCATTAAAATATTGAGATATTTATTGAAAGTATTATAATAACCTTCATTTTCAATGAAGCAGCCCAACAAACCTAAGAAAAGATCATCAGGATAGGCAATTCTTTCATACTCACCAGATTTTACAGATTTTCATTCATTTCAATCACTAGAATATTCTATAAGAGGCAGAACATATTTTGTAGAAAACCCCAAATTCAACTTCCTGTTGAAACTGCCGGTGATAATTTTTGATGACAATATTCACAGTTGCTTTTATATCCTCTGGTAAAATGTAATTTCTTTCTAAACACTCTAATATATATATATATATATAGTTGTAAAGTAAAGTTGATGACTGTAGTTGAGGGTGACCAGAAGGCTCCCTTTTCAATAGCTACTACAGTGAGGTGTAGGGGAGGGTGCTACTCCTTTCCCTGTTTTGCTCCACTTTACCCTTGATACGTACTTTATATTGCTGAGTGTAAAGCAAGGAGGTATCAAGTATCATCTTTTAAAGTCTTTGGTATGGCGCAACCTGGGATTGAATTTAGGTCTACTGGACCATTTGGCAAACACTCTACCCACTAGGACAATGAGCTGGTTATATATATATATATATATAAAATGGACAATGTAACTTCTGAATTTTTCTTTGTTTCACTCCTTTATGGACAGAGTTATAAAATCAACAAGTGAATCCTGTCTTGATTCACCATTTCACTTGGCTAGTAAGTAGGAAAATACTAGTGTTCTGTTGCTGGATAAGATAGTAAATTGAGAAATATTGAGATATTAGGAATAGTTACTTGAAGCTATAATGATTTTTAATAAATGCTTATTATTTTTAGTTATTTAAAAGCATATGAGTATGCGTAAACAAATTATCATTATAAAATAGAAACAATTACTTGAAATATGATTTTGTATGAATTAATATTCGATAGACTAATTGAAATCATTCAACTGCATGCAAAACCACTTTAACAACAACATAAAAATGTGAATATGAATGTTATTTCCTAACATCTAGGCATTAAAAAAACTTCAGACAGTTGGACATGCTGTGATGATTACTCATTAAATTAGATTCCTTACTATTTATCTTCCCTAGAGGCACCTTTTTGTTTCAGGGTATAGTCTTTGATTCATCTTCAGGAGATGACTTCTGGTTACATCCTTTCATTAAGTAAAAAGATCAGATGGTTGCCAGCAAACAGAGGCAAGTACCTTAATCCTTCCTAATAAGTCAGATATTTCGAGCATCATAATTTCATCCTTTTTGGCAGTTTATAAACCTTTTGAAAAAAACCCAACTTTGTATGTAAGTCATAACTGTCGAAAGGCATTTAGCTCACGACTGGAGACAATTCAAGTATTTTGCCGAAATGGATATATGTCACCAGAGACTGTACAGTACAAGTACAAAATTGACCGGATTTAAGATGTTAAAATCAATTAATTCAAAATATTTCGTCTGGATAAGTGCACAGATATCAAACTGCTCCTAAGTGGAGTATGCATATTTTATATACTACCAAGACCTACGCAAATAATACTAAAGCACCGATAGACAACATCTTTATAAATAAAAAATAGTATAATTGCACATTGAATTGTGAGGCATATTACTCTTGAGGGTGTGTCCTCCAATCACCGAATTGTCACGGCAAATATACGACTAAGCTACGAAGGACTGCGGCCCGAACAACAACCATCATACACTATGGCTGGTGCCTGCTTAAGAACAGGGATATTAGAGATAAATATACGTTAACACTAAGTAAAAAATTCGATGCACTTTAGGAAATATCAGAAATACCTACTCCGAATGAAGTATATGAGAACTTCGTCAATATCCACTTAGAAGCAGCAGCAGAATGCTGACCAACTAAACAAAGAGCTAAACCTAGAGTCCCATGGGAGACATTTGCGGTTAGAAAAAAGCGTGCAGATGTAAAAACCGCTTCAACTGCCAGAGGAAGAACTCAAACAATATCGATGCTCAGAAACTTAAGAAGGCACAAAATGAATTCACTAACATACCTAAAAGAACAAACAGAATACATACAAAATAAGATCAATAAGATCAGAGACTCGGTTGAAGATAGACAATCTAGGATAGCATGGCAGACGGTGAACGGAGTGAGCAGAAGGAAGAGTACTGTGAAAGCTAAACTGAAAGCTATCAGCCAAGAAGAATGAATACTCCTGTGGAAACAACATTTCGAAAATTTGCTAGGAAAGCCTCCAGAAGTTATGCATGAATCAATCACAAGAATTATTAATAATCAACAAGACATCAAACTAGGACAGATTACGCAAGAAGAACTTGACTTGTTATTAAGAAAAATTAAAAATATGAAAGCAGCAGGGCTTGATGAAATACCCCCGGAAGTATGTAAGACCAGGAAATTTGACGACACGCTTCTCTGTTACTATAATGCCGTATATAACCTAAACACAATAGAGAGATGGACAAAGGGATGCATCCACCCTTTTCCTAAGAATGGTGACCTCGGAATATCCAAGAACTACCGAGGTATAACCCTTACTTCCATCTACGCAACCGCATAGAACCCAAAATTGAGAAAATACTTAGGAAGAACCAAAATGGCTTTCGGAGAAATCGATCCACGATGTCACAAATTTTGACAATCCATCGAATTCTAGAAGGTGTACGTGCATAAAACCTTGAGGAAACAATATTATTCGTCCACTTTTCCAAAGAAATTGACTCCATACACAGAGGGGAGATGGAGCAAACACTTCTCGCCAATGGCCTACCCAAAGAAACCGTCACAGGCATATTAATGCTATATAAAACACGAAAGTAAAAGTCTGCTCACTGAATAGAAACAGACTACTTTGACAATGTAGCAGGTGTGCTACTAGGAGACACATTTGCCCCATACCTGTTTATTATCTGCATAGACTACGAGCTTAGAACATCTATTGATTTAATGAAAGATAACGGTTTCAAGCTGGCCAAGGAAAGAAGCAGAAAATACCCAACACAAACTATAATGGACGCGGACTACGCCGATGATATAGCGCTTCTGACAAATACACCCGCTCAAGCCGAAACTCAGCTACATAGTCTGGAACGAGCAGCTGCAGGCATAGGCCTCCATGTCAACGCAAACAAAACAGAATACATGTGCTTTAATCAAAGAGGCGACATCTCTGCACTAAAGTGTGGACCTTTGAAACTAGTGGACAAGTCCACCTACCTAGGAAGCAGCGTCTCAACAACAGAGAAAGACATCAACACATGACTATCAAAGGCATGGACAGATATCGATAGGC
>OY757912.1:99769177-99794177 GCA_963585895.1 Sepioteuthis lessoniana
TGTCATATTCAGGATACTTGTTGTCGGGGTCTTACCTCTTTGGAGAGATGCAGTCAGTGTATTCTACAATCCCAGCCAACTGGGCTGGTAAATTTAGTGTGTCACTAATATTGTGCAAAGCCTCTGACAATAAAGTATCTAGAAATGGACAAAACTGTATTCATTACCATGACATATGGAGAAAAGAGCCAGAAAAGATTTTACAACTTTATTTTATACCAGAATGTATTGCTATAGCTTCAATGAGTGTCATTTCTTTCCAGTTGTATAAAGTCTGTTTCCAGCAAGGGAGGCAATTCTACACAATATTTGATTTGATTTCAATAAAATATCAACAAGACTGTCATTTATTTCTTTATGTAGTCACCATATTAAAATGCATTTAAATCTACATTCACATCAACGTTGATATATCAATAGGTATACAACTAAATGAAGAAAAAATGTCTATAACAAACATTTTGTTTCTCATTTCAATCATGTTGAGGCATTTAATTCAGTCAAAAACATTGTAATACTCTGTGGGGTCCTAGTGAAAGACGGTTTAAAATGATGAAGAGACGATAAGTTAATCGGGAAAAAAAATTCAGATAGGCACCAAGAAAAAAAATACCTCTCACTTTATTTTTGTTTTTCAGTCTCCATCTGGTCTGGGTATACAAAGCAGGAAGATGGGAAGTGGTATTTATAAGTATTAATTACACCCCCACCATTTTATGGGGTTTAGGTAGTTATGCTAGCCTTGAAATTTAAGTCATTCAATATTCTCAGCCAGTTATTGACTGAGTGAACCTTTTAAAAATCCCCAACTTTTACGTGGAACCAATTCTTGTTTTTGACTCTTTGATGTCATTCATAGATTCACTTCATTATAGTGAATCATATTGTACACATTATACGGAGAAAATTTCAGATCAGAAATTACATAACTGATTTATTGATCTCACTCTAAATGTTATTTTAAAACGTTTGATACCAAGTCAGAATAGCGAAAAACAGAAGTAGGAAGATTGTGCCATGTCAAATAAAAGTGAAGAGATCATGGTTGCCTTGAAAATCAACATTAAAAACTTGGGTTTTGTTCAAGCTCAATCACTGATAAGCTATAGCCACTTAAAATACCAAAATGACCCATCATCAATTTATATTCAGTCACTTATAAAGTATTCATTTTCTTATTCCCCCAATTCATTCACCAGGGGTAGAAAATAACACAAGATCATATGTTAAGTGGGGTACAGCTGGTTCGAATTCAGAGTTTTATTTCTCTTACACTAGTACCATAACAAAGATAAAGTGTCAGTCTGCCCTAATATTTACCATAGTTGCGGGAAGAAGTGATGGATTCATATAATTTCCAAATGCATTTGTGCTAAAGAGAAATTCAATCTGACTTGAACTTAGGTTGTCATGTCTATTTCCTACCATGATAAACGTTACATTATAATCGCCTCCTAAAATATTCATATAATATATGGACCATTATTTGAATACACAGACTAGTATATCTCCTTTGTGTATTATAAGACTGAATATTTGCATATTATCACCAACAAATTTGGCCAGATAAATCAAAGAAAATAGAACTCTTGAAGAACATATGTCAAAATAGTCTGAGGTCAACTTCCTCTCTCCTCAATATAATCAAATAAAAATGAAGCTGCCCAAGCTTTCTGAAATGAACATATAGATTTTGGTTTGGGTCAGGGCTAATCACATTTACTGGACATCTACACTCATTTTGTTTAGTATCTTCTCTTTGTATTCCTTATCAAATATGTAACTTTTATTGTATTCACAGACATGTTTACAGAGGAAATTGCATCAAAGTGAATCAATACAAAGCAATATACCTAATATATATGGGTGTGTGAATTGCATATATCTATATAATTATAGAAACAAGCATAACCACTATATATATATATATATATATATATATATAAAATAGTAAATCAGTATGTCTCTTATGAAGTGAATTTTGATCAGAAATATTCTGTATATTTCACTGTTCAATGTAAGTGATTAACGAAATAATGAATTACATGTAATGAAATGGATAGAGATTATATTGGAAAAAAAGAAAGAAAACTCCACAGTAAAAGAAATATACCAGTTAATGTCTGCTCGAATATAATTGGGTGTTTTGAGATTTTGCTATTAGCCCCCAGCCCCTTCAGTTATTTACGTGAGACCCACTAAATGATCTCATTTTTTTCAGCACGAACAGAAAGCTCTGCCTGGCTCGCACATTTTGCATTGCATGTTCTTATTTATTTGCTTTCGACTTTAGACAGTTTTTCTGGAGCAAGGTGGCTTGAGTAAAAGGCCAATTAGTCGCTTAGGCTAAGCCTCTTTTCCTTACAGAGTTTTATTGTTACTTGTTGAAACAAGTTAAACCTTGCTGAACTGCCTACTGGAGGATATTTTTGGTTTTAGTGTGCTGTCCCCTTCAAAAGAAAGTTGAGTGTAAGGTCTGGATGCGGTATTATTGGACTCTCTTGCCAACAAAGGAAGCTGTTGGCCGGGTCAGAAGATGTAATAAAATCTCCGTAGACTCAGCAGAAGAAAATCCGAGTTGAACAGAAAGATATTCATCTCTAAGAGGAAGAAGCGGCCGTCTACTCGAATTTCACTTAAAGAAACAGTAAATTTCATTTTCAACAAGTCTACACAGGAGACTAGATGAACATGGTTGTCCAGGTTGATTCTACACAAGAAAGAGACGCTGATAAGAAGAATAAACCCTTAAAATTGGCTTCTAAATTAACTTTGACATAAAATACTAAAGAAAGTTGTTTTATCATTAATAAAAATTAAACTAACAGTAGGTGGTTGACGACATTGCTCCGAGCAATTCAGTTGGTATCTTTCTTTATACCCTTCTTTTTTTGGTTATAATATTGTTATTTCTTGAATGTATGCTATATTTAGTATCTGAAATTAAATGTTTTCGACAAGCATTGGGAAAAACATGCAAAGTAGGATTTTGTAAAGTTTATTCCTCTTGAAATAAATGACTTTGTGGGAACTGATTGTTTTTGTTTTGAAGAAATAGAGACACTTTTCTTTTTCAAATACTAAGTAAGCTTTTCCATTCCCTTTTTTATCTACTTTATTTTTATACATTTCTCGACCCCTTCGCTTAGCCTGACAGTTACAACTAGATTTCTAGGGCTAGGCAGAGATAAAGCCTAGCATATTTATTGAATTGGGCACATTTCTCATAAAATGTTGGTATTGTTTAGTTGGTTGTGTCCCACGGTATTTAAATCCTTGGGGGTTATTTAATGCCAAATCCTGTCCATATATGATTTGTAAACATTTTGTTGGTAACATTTTAAAATGAGACAAAGCTACATTTTTGCACACAGTTAAGTGATTTTAAATATAGTAAAAGATTAAACAGCCCTATCTGATTCATATAAAGGGACTCTAATAAGTACTAACACTCTGAATCAGAGTGGACCCAGGAGTAATGAGAATGGATGGTTAATTTATTCTCCAAAGCTTCAAGACTGGAGCCTAGCCATCTGATGGCTTGTTGTGTGTGTAGGGGTCTTACATCTCTTCAGGTATGCTGTCGGTGTATTTTTCAATGGTCTTCAGCTCAATTGAAGCCCAAGACAGTAAAAGCCCAGATTAAGTGACGTTTGAGGGAAATGTAAAAACCAGTGGTAGAAAGACAAATCAGCGGAAATGTAGCGTTTTGCTGACTCTCGGGATTTCAAGACCTTTTATAGTCTTCTGTCTGAAATCTATGATCCGAGATCATCCCCTATCAATCCACTTCGCTCAAAAGATGACTCTAGGTTGCTTACCTGATCGGAAGATCGCCGGAGAGATTACTTCAATTAATTTTTGAATCGACCATCTAATGTTGATAACAGCTTCATAGACCAACTCGATCAGCTCCTCATTTAGGACGAGCTAGATAATCAACTATTTATAAAGTTTCTTGGACCGTAGCACAAATGAACAGCAGAAAGGCCTCTGGATGGGACAGAATTAATGCTGAACTCCTTAAACGTGGTTGCTACAGACAAAATGAGATACTGCACGAAATATTATTATACGAGAGAACTGAAAAAGCAACTTGTGATTGTAGGGGTGTGCTTCCCATTCCTGTAGAATTGGTCAGGTTGCGTAGGGCAATTAGTTGCGATAGCCGAGAGTAATTAATTGCGTTAGCGAAGAGCGATTAGTCGTGAAGACAGGAAACTGAATTCCTATTTAGGAACGGGAACTATTTGTGGTGCCTTGGGGCATCCCACTGTGCACAAGTGGACTATTCCATTGCATAGATCGTCATTGGCTACTTGGAAGTTAGTGAAAGTATTTTATCATATTAACCAGCTTCAGTTTAGCATTGTAAGGAGGACTGCACTGAGCTATGACCTGCTTTATTTTGTCTGCCAGCTGGCCGCTTTACGTAGATATGTGTTATTGTTATTCTACAATTCCTTTGTTCAAGAATGGTTCAAGAAGCTTATGTCGCAATTATAGCGGAATTACTTTGGTCTCTATTGTAGGAAAGGTTTTTCCGAAAATTCTTTTAAATTGCCCAGAGAAACACCTATCACGATCCATTCTTTCGGAATCCCAGGGTGGTTTGCGCCCTGGAGGTGGCACAACTGATGCGATCTCGTCTCACCAACAGCAGGAACAGTGCATTGAGTAGAATCTCGACCTCAATATTTCATTGATCTTGCTAAAGTCTTTGATACGGTCAGCCGCGATGCGCTCTGAAGGGTTTTTGGGAAGTTCGGTTGTCCTCCCTATTGTATAGCCCTTATTCTATCTCTTCATGATGGTATGAACGCTTTGGTCACCTATAATGGTACCCTCACGGAGGTTGTCTCAGTTATAAATAGAGTCAAACCAGGCTGCGTTCTTACACCACAACTATTTGGAATCTTCTTTGCGGTCGTCTTTAATATCGCTTTAAAAATTAATATCAATGGCATTGACATTCGTTACTGATAGCTGGTAACATATTTAATATAAGACGTCTAAAGGCAGATTTAAAAGTATCCCCAGGTATTGTACAGGAGCTGTTATACGCATATCGCTGTGACTTAGTAAACCACAGACAGGATGAGATGCAGAACTTCATGTATTGTTTAACTACAACCTTTGGTTTGACCATCAATGTAAGCAAAACTGTTGTCATATATCAGTCTGCCCCGAGCAAGAACTTTGTGGATCTTGCTAACTTTGGGTATGGTGAGCGCTTCAAGGTTGACGATTGCTGTTAATGTAGAGAGTACACTATATCAAGAAAACTATTGTGAAGGTAACGTACCTGGGCATTCGAAGCGCGCACGAACGTGTCTGGCTTGTCGAAGAAAAACCGATATGGCTGCCGCGAGCATATTTGACTATTTGGATAGGAAAATTTCTGTCAGGTTTAATAAAGCAACCAGATCCTTTTCTCCAGAGGTAGCTGCAGATATTGTTTTTCTTTTTGAGTTTCTTCGAGTAAAGCGAGTCAATTCTAAGGTGGACTGGGGAGGCTTTAAATCTTTTGTATTTTATAGAAATATACATGGGGTTTCTAGCGATTTTTAAAAATATTTCCAAAAGTAAAAAAAACAAACCAAAAAAAAAAAAAAAAAAGAAAATAAAAAACGATAGAAAACACGTGTCATCATCATTATCATTATGTCGTACCGCCAGCACGGATATCCCTGACCCTCTCTCGCCACTTCTCCCTTTCATTCATCGCTTTTGGCAGGTCCTCAGGGTTACATCCCGTATCCTCAGGTCTCTATAAAAGACGAAAGATTTAGAGCCTCCTCAGTTCAACTTAGAATTGACTCACTTTACTGTGAGATAAACAAAAAATCTGTAGCTACCTTTGGAACTCGTCGACTAACGAGTTAGTTATCCTCTGTATTTTTACAATATTGTCATTTTAAATGCAGGAAATATTTTATGAGTAAAATCATTGTTTAATAATATCTGTGTTTCAAATGTAAAAGACTATTAATGTAAATCCAAGTTCAAGTTGAACCATGGAAACCGCAATTAAAGATTTAAATATTTTTGGAAATGTTACCAAAGTTAATGTAAGAATAAATACATATATGTATACATTAGAGATATATGCGTATATACATGCATGCAAATACAGATTAATATATACATGTATATGCAAATATATATATATATATATATATATATATACTTGCATGCGTACATATATGTATATATGCATCCATCCGTAAATATTCGCATATATATATATATATATGTTTATATACCCGTATACATACGTACATATTTCTAAATATAAAGGCGCACATGTATATATATATATATATATGCATGCAAACATTCATATCTACGTATATATATATATATATATATACATGTATGCACACATACATACATATTTATATATATATATTTCTTTATATATGCGAACATATACATATGGACACCTACATTTATATATATATATATATATGCAAGCAATATATATATATATATATATATATATATATATATATCCACATATGCATTTTTGTATGAATAAATGTAAGTATACATACATACATATACATATACGTACATGTATGTATGTTCATACATATATATGCACATGTATATATATATATAAATAAATGCATATATACATATACACACACATACGAATGTATTCTTACACTCATACATGTATAAATATATGCAAACACATACAAACGTGCCAATCTTTCTATAATTTTTTTAGTGAATTAAATATTTATGTTTTCATTTTCCTCTTTCCCTCTCTCTCTCTCTCTCTCTATATATATATATATATATGTGTGTGTTATCAACAGACATGTCATTTTTTGAGTTGACTTAGTAAAAGAAAAACACAAAACACCCTAACAACAATCAAACGTATTTGAATTTATTCCAAAGAAGGGACTATGTCTAATTCATGAATCTATTTTGTTAGTCAGAAAGGAAGTCATAAATTCCATGATGAAAAGGCACCAATTCACTGCTGACCTCTCCCAATGGAACCCAGGCTTACCTACTGCACTGAAAAACCATCAGTGCCAATCCTTGACCCTCGCTCTATCCACTCCACTGAGATCACTAAGTACAATGTCTGCAGGGGTAACAAAAGTACAGTCTCTCCCAGTATAGACCCAAGAGAGTAGACATTATGTCTTCTTCAATGATTGTCTGTTTCTGTATAATGTGCTAAGCTTTGAACAATCTGTAGAATTTATTTCACAGTTAAGAGGAAAAGGTTTATAAGTAAAAAAATTTTTGTTGATTATTTCGTATATTTTTGTTGCTAGCTTCCAAATCATATTGAGGCGTCTTTTTCAGTCAATCAAGACTCATCAAAAACAATTTCTTGTGAATTCCCTCAATTTGCTTAAATTCCATAGAATATTATCAAAAACTGTTGCAGTAAAATAACAGTGAAAAAGATGGTAGTCTTAAAATGCTTTGAGTAATGAAATTATTTAATCTCAGAAGTTTACACAACTTAAAACATTATTTTGAAGTAATGAACAAGCTAGATATGTGAAAATAGGATTTCAGAAATTCAGAAAAATCCAGCTATTTTTTTAAAGTAGGCAACAAATCAAAACTAGTTGAAATACACCTGTCAAGTAGTAAGTCAAGACTTATTGTACATACTCACACATCATGTGACCGGCTGAGATCTAAATTTTAGTCAAATATTAAGGAGTCACACCTTATGTGAGATACAAACTTTACATGTGTAGGCTAGGCTGACTGGCACATCTACAATTTTTTGCTGCCTAAATAAACAAATAGTTCTGAATAGTATTGGATGATACTCAAGTGTATATAGTAGAACACCCCTATTACAATTTTTAAATAGTTATAAATGGTGATATTCTAAAAGATAAATCCATATATGAGAAAATAATTTCATCAATTATAATTCAATAGTATGAATATTTCTCATATTTACCAACCCCACTGCTCAGGTAGGATATGACACAAGGTCAATTTTTAAGCGGAGTTTAACAGTTTTGAATTCAGTTTTTCCTTCTTCTTGACTAGTTGCCTCACCAAGGCTGAAGAACACAGTCTGTCCTACTATTTACCCATAGCTGGAGGGAGAATAATTGGATTCATACCTTTCCCAAGGGTATTAGCGTTATTTGAAATGCAATCAGTCTCATCCAGGATTTGAACTTGTGTCGCCGTGTCCATTTCCTACGACGATAACCATTATACCATAGGCACCTCCCTATAGTATGAATATTTATCTATAAAAATGTTTAAGGAGTTTCATTAAGAAATATTTTTGAATTGATGTTGTACTTTAGATATTTATCAAATTAAATACTTTTACTTTTTGTCCGGATTGTTAGTTCTAACTTAGCAATAATGCTCAGCAATTTTTAAAATCATCAGCTCAAATGACTACTTTTAAATTTAATTAGTAAATATTAGATTATTATTACACCGATAATGTTAATTTTTTTCTTTTAAATTCTTACAGCAACATGGCTTGAGGTTGATTATTGTTTATGAGCTTCCCTCTGGATGAATGCTTTCTTTTTTTGCTGGTGAAGAACAATATTTCTAACTGAAATTCTTCTGCTGCAACCCAAAAGTATGTATAACAAATTTGATAGTTTTACATTAAATCTTTTGGCCCGAAAAACTTCTCCCAATTATATAGATACATCATTTTTAGGAACTCAGGTAAATCAACTATTACTGCTATTAAGTAGTCAATAAAAAAAGTGACTGAAAGAAAATTATTAAAGCAGAATTAGACATAAAATATCTGTCAATGGCTTTCATAATCATGATTATAGAGCAATGTCTAAATGGCATGGCAAGTTCTTGTAAGACTAGATGAGTTTGATTTTTGTGTCTACTCATGTGTTTGTTTCTAGAATTCAAGTGAAGACTCAAGAACAGATTGGTACAAAATTACTTGATAAAAAACACACCAAACCGCCCCCTCCAAAATAAGCAAAAATAAAAAAATTAGCTAAAAACAGAAAAAAAAGGAAGATAAAAGTAAAATGTTATTAAATATAATATATTACAATAATTTACCAGACAAAGTCAGACAATTTTGGAGTACTACTAGTGGGTAGAGTGTTAGTCAATGGCCTGGGAGATCTGGGTTCAAGCCCAGGTCGAGTCATACCAAAGATTTAAAAAATGGTACTTGATACCTCCTTGCTTAACACTTAGCATTATAAGGTACCTATCAAGGGTAAAGTGGAGCAATCTAGGGGAAGGAGTAGCACCCTCCCCTACACCTCAGTGTTGTAGCTATTGAAAAGGGAGCCTTCAGGTCACCCTTGACTATGGTCGCCAACTTTACTCACTTTGCTAGATTGAAAGATATATATTTAATTAGTAATGTTTTATATTTTTTGATTGAAATAGTAAATATTAAACCAACTAAGAGATTTTTTTAGACCTAAAAGTATGGTTGGCAAACAAACAATTTCATGGGTCCTGAGAACCTTCTCCACATCCAATACCTAATTGGCAGGGCTGAGTTCATTTCTTGGTGCCTGACGGGGTCCCAAAAAATGAGGAATATGGTGCGATCCAACATTTTTTGTGACAGCCAAACATAAGTCTGGCCCAATCAGCTGGGGCTGTAGAATACACCAACAGCATCCCTGCAGATGGGTAAGATTCTCCCAATGAGTGTCCTGGATATGACATGAAACAACCTGATGGTAAGGCTCCACTAATGTGAAGTACCCCTTCAATGCCATTGCTCCCAGGTCCACTGTAGCCAGGGTCATAGCACTTGATAGTGTCCAATCTATGGGTCAAATAAAAAATGATTGACTGTGTGTAGAATAAACAAAAGAACTGTAGAAGGCAACAACACACAACAGCAATAATAGTGATAATAACAGCAACACTTACCAGAGGTCCAGCTTATTCACATGGCAAAGAGCTTGAGCTGGACTAAGGGCTGGTATTTATGAACAAGCATATCCAATGAGATGATCCAGCCAATCACAACCTAAGGAATGGACTGGCCCATGTGTGCACAATGGAATCTCCCAATGTGCCATAGATAGTTCTCTTTCATGGAGGAGTCACTTGCTTTTGTATTAGCCAAGCTATTGACTACAAGTGTATTTCATGATTCAACACTGTACATGCTAAAGTGAACTGTTTGAAATATAACTGTTTTTACAGTTAACAGTGGGTAAACCAATGACTGATATTTAATTGAATTGTTTGTGATGCTGAGCGATACTTGAAATCATAAAACAAATAATTAAATAGAATTATTCATATTAGATATAAGTAATTGAAACTATTTAACGATGTAACAAAAATTAGATCAGGTTTGTTTAAAAATGTTATCTGCAAAATATGTTCAGAAATCATATATTTGATAAATATGTATAAAAACTATGTGGCATTAAATAACCTGTAACTTGATGTTGAGAGTCGAAGCCATAAAGCTATGGGAAGTAAATTTCTGGAGAAGGAGAGAGAGAAAAAATTAGAAAAAGCAGACAGTGTGTCTATGGAAGAAGCCAGGTGACCTGAGTGAGTCAAACCAAAGGACTGGTTGTATGTTGGCCAGTCACAGGAGAATTACTATGGTAATTAAAAATGACTAGAAAAAACCTTGAAGTCCCAAATCTTCTGCATAGGTGTGGAACCACTGGATGTGGATATGTCCTCCCTCAACCACCTGATGGAATTAAGAATACAGCTTGGGTTTGAAAGAGAGTTAGCAGCCAGATGGGAAGAGGTAAGGACATGAGTGAACACTGGCCAGAAAAATATGAAGATAGGCGAAAGTTGCAGCCCCATTTTGGTGTGCACTCTCAGAAGGGGTCTTACACCAGACAAACCTGTGAAGATGAAACCAGTGAATAAGCATGTAGAAATACAACAGAAAACTATGAAGAAAATTCAAGGTCTGTGTCTGCTCTCTCTTTTTTCTCAGGACATGTAGGTTCTCATAAAAAGTGTAGTAGTGAATAAACTTTTATGTTAAGGAACTCAGACAGAGTTTCATGTGTTCGTCAACTTTTCCAATGGCAAGATTACAACACGGTTCAACTACTACTTAAGATGTTGTGATAATATCATTAACACGTATGAGCTTGTTCTGGTACTAATGTCCATTTGATACAGTTATTCTCCAAACCTACAATGGCTGATATGCCATAAAATGAAATCAAACCAAACCATACTTGAATTTCAACTCATTCATAAACCCACCACAATAAAATGATCTTGGGTCAAATCCAGCCTAGTGGGAGGTTGGATAAATAACAAAACAACAGTTTTTCCAGTTGATCTTCAATGTACAGCATGTATTAGTAGGGGACACATTTGATTTGGGGGGAATTTCTCATTACATAGAGGTCATTAACATCATGATATTTCGTTGATGACACTTATTGTAGATACATTTAAAATTTCATTTATTCTTTTTGAGTCTTTTAGAAGAAAGGTAGTAGGTGTTGAATCACAAAACACACTTGTAGTCAGTAGCTAGGCTAAGAGCAACGTCTTTAGCAAGGCTAAAACTAAAGTAAATCAGTCCTCAATGAAAAGAGCTATTTATGGCACATTGGGAGATTCCAATGTGCACACATTGGCCGGTCCATTCCTTGGATTGTGATTGGCTAGAACATCTAATTGGATATGTTTGTTCATAAATACCAACCCTGTCAGTAATCATTAGTCTTGACTATGCTGGACCTCAGGTAAGTGTTGCTGTTATTATTGTCACTATTATTGCTGTTGTATATTGTTGCGTTCTACAGTAGGACATCCTCTTTTGACCATCTACTTGACCCACATCCAAGACTGCCATTGAGCTACTGACAGTGAGGATTGGTCTGGTTGGCTATAACCTTTCTGTCATTAGTAAATCTCTAATTGGCAACTAGTTTTATAATTAAATTCTATCTACTAATTACAACTAAAATCATAATCCACTGATAGCACCCAATTTATCCAACTCCTTTGCCACAAGCAGGTTGCAACAGAAAATCAATTTTTATGCTGAGTACAGCTCATTTGAGTTCAGAGTTCTCCTTCTTTTTGACTGGTTGCCTTATCAGAACTAGAAATCCCAGTCTGCTTGACTATATACCCATAGCAAAGGGAAGAACAGATGGATTCATGCCTTTATTAAGGGCATTAGCATGAAGTGAAACAAGCAGCTTCAGCCAGGATTTGAACCCATGTTGTCAATTCTTTTTTTCAATGATATCCACTATTGTACTATGTGCCCTTCCTAAAACTATGTATCTACATAGAAAAAAATATTATTTGTCAAAACAAAATGACCCAGTTGTCAAACAACAATTGTATGATATTTTGTAATGTGATATTCCAATCAAAATATTTGTTATATTGGTATCCGTGTCAGTACAGCTATATGGATGTACTACATAGACACTAACTAAATGTGTGGAGAAAAAGCTTGAAGGCAATTATGCAAGAATGCTGTGAGCAATATAGAACAAATCCTGGAGGCAGCACCCAATAAAGCAGCAGCTGCACGGCCTACTAGTCATCACAAAAACTATCCGAGTTAGATGAACCAGAAATGCAGGAAATTGCTGGAGAAGTAAGGATGAACTCATATGCAACATACTTCTGTGGACCTCTTCACATGGACAAGACAGAATGATCAACAACGTGATGATGGTATTTTCATAAACTGTGATACTGACTTTGAAACTTTTTCAAAAGTGTATATTCACCAACCTCCTCCACTATGTGCGAGGTCAATTTTTAAGTGATGTAAAGTTGGTTTCAAATCAGGCTTTACTTTCTCCTAAACTGGTTACCTAACTAAGGCTCAAGAACCGTATTTTTTATTTACCCATGGCTGGGAAGAAAAGAGGGTTTGGTTTGGTTTGGTTTGGTTGTTTTTTATGACATATTAACCCCTGTGGGTTATTTAATCCAAAATCCTGTTTACACATATATTCATGATTTGTAAGCCAATAATTTGTTGTTAACCTTATTTTTTATTGATCCAGAGCTCATTTGTTTGCATACATGGTTTCAGGTATTGCTATCAAACACTAATAATTCTATTTGATATCATTTATTTGTTTACCAACAGTCAAATGGTTAAACAGTTCTATTTGACCCATAGATTGGATCTTAACAGTTACTACCACTCCCATATCCACTCAGGAACAGAGTGGATAGGGGAATAAGGCCCGTAAAGGCATACTGCACATTTCCCAAAGCTCCAAAACTGAAGCAACATTATCAGATGCAGTTTATTGTTATATCTTGGACCTGTTGAGGAGAGGTCCCCCCTGCAGAGATGTAGTCAGCATATTCTATCGCTCCAGCCGACTGGGTTCAGAAGAGATGGATTCCTGCCTTTTTTCAAGGGCATTAGCAGGAAGAGAAATGCAAACAGTCTCATCAAAGATTCAAACTCTTCTAGGCAATTCCATCTCAACTGATGATAACCATTATTACATTATGTACTTCTTCCTCTCTTTTAAAAATGTGTGATAGAAAATATTTCACTATGTTACTTATCAATTTGTCGATCTATGTATTTGTTTATTTCCGTCTTCTAAGAGGTTACTCCATTATCCATACACAAAGATATTAACTTTAGACTCTCAAGGTACAAGGCTATAATTACAGAGCAAGGATGTTATTGAGCTTATAGAAATTTATTCATTATAGCTTGCAAGAATCCTAAGTTACAATTTCATGTAAACATAGGTAATGTTTAGGGAAGTAACTTTTTCTGCTGTAGTAGATTTTGTGCTTGTAAAATTAGTGCAATTTGTTTACCAATCCCTCTATGTAAGTTCATCAGCTGAATTTATTAAGAGTTAGGTACAAATTTTCTACATTACTTCAGAACTCTTCATCCCAAAATTCAAGCAAAAGATTTTATATTGGGTTGAAATATTTTTCTAGATCTTAATAGAATCAATTCAGACTCACTAAATTGAATCAATTCTAGGGATTGACATAGCAACTGAAATACCAAAAAACAACAAAAACATGATTAAAAAAATGAAAAGTATATTTGTGTGTGTGTGTGTGTGTGTGTATATATAAACAGACATGTATCTGAGTAGGTGGGTGAGATGAAAATGAAGCTGAATAATCATTAAAAAAAAAGTGACAAGATTTCCTTAAAGCTAGATAAAATGAACCAACAAATATATTTGAAATGTAAAACACAAGAACCAAGCCCAGATTCAATAAAAAAGAAAAAGAAAAAGAGGAAAAAGAAAAAAGAAAATGGAAATTAGAAAAATACTGGATTTTTCTTATGAAGCCTTGTAGGACATCAACTAAACATTCTTATAACATTAGTCCTGAAAAAGACATGCAAAAATCTTTTTAAAAATCAAGAAAAAAATAAGAAAACTAACTTCATTAAACTTGTAGGAAATTGATTTTGCTAAAATATATGCAACACTGGAACCAGGAATGGCAGTTTGTGTGGGAATGCAGTATGTTCTTTAACCTAAATTCTTTCTTGGAGAACATGATGGGAAATTTCCAACACCATGCTCATACAAAACAGTAAATGTTTTAACGTTAACTATCTGATCTTTTTAAAGTGATTTCCCTGTAGCAGACTTTCCACAAATTAAGAGAAAAATCAGTATAACCCTGCATAATGACTCATTTTCTTTTCTTTTAGTTTTCTAACATTTTCAGCTCTAATTTGGTTTGAAATTAATAACAGGCTTTGAAATTAATACACAAGCCAGTTCAAAAAGAAATGTTTTGTCTGTAAAATTTCAGATGTCTTGGTCATGTAATTATATTACACAGTCAAAAATAAAGCAATGAAAACATTTCCCTATTAAAAAAATCTAACAAGAGATAGGTTCTTACTAAATGTTTAAATTAGGTTCACAAAGGGCTGATAAATACTGGGAAGAGACAAGATATGTTGCTTATTCTCTAATATTTGGTTTGAGGAGTAAATCTCTCTGCTCTGTAATACAAAATTTCCAATTTTGTGAACGTATAAAAATTCATCCCTTTGTGCAGAAAAGTGCATTTACCTGGGTTTTGGTATTTTTAATTAAACACAATCCAATCAAAACAAATACTATCTAGTTTTATTTATCAAATTCTACAAGGATAAGATTGCAGCACTCCTGTAATCAAAAATAAAATGGAATAAGTATATATAAGTCATTCAAAAAGCCTTACCCAGATTTTAGATTTGTTGCACAGTTCAACCTTTGTATGGACCTCTGCTGCACAAAAATTAAGACAAACCTGAATTAATTTTTCTCGACTTATATAATATGATAGAGTGTTACCCCAACAAAAATGTTAAACTATGGTTCTTTTCAGTTGTGGCTTAGAACTTTTGTAACAATATGAGGGCTGAACTTGTTTGGCAATTGCTACATATTCATATTTTTGGTTGTGCTTTTTCACATATAAACTCTTGTGGGTTATTTTATGCCAAATCCTGTTAAACATATATAATTTGTAAGCAAATAGTTTGTAGGTAATATTTTTTTTGTTTTAGCTTATATAATTTCAAGTCTTGTTTTTTAACACGTATAATCCTATATAATATTTATCATTTGTTTGCACACAGCTAAAGGGTTTCAAGTATTGCTATTTAATATTAGTAATTCTATTTACCAAGTATACCTATCAAATACAAATATTTTGCACATAATTCTATGGTTTCAAAAACTACTAATAATAATGATAATAATAGTTCTTAGTAAAGGATTGACCAATTCTATTTGGACACTAAGAGGTTATTTTGGTTTAATGGCATATCAACCCTGGATGGTTATATAATGCCAAATCCTCTTTTATATATGATTTTTAAGTAAATACTTTTAAGTAACATTTTGAAACTATTCAGAGCTCATTTGTTTTACACAGTAAAATTGTTTCAATCATTGATATTTAACACTCAGAATGATTTTATGTATTGAGTTACACCTTGTTTTCTTTTTGTCTGCCAACTGGACGCTAGTTGGAAACCTTTATGCTGTTAAGTGTCATTACTGTTATTATTCTACAGTAAATGATTAGTATTTTTTGTTTAGTTTAGTTTGCCAGATTTGTTTAATGGTATATCAACTACTTCTAAGTTATTTTATGCCACAATTTGATTCATTTGAATATGATATTTTCAAAATTCAACTGCAATCATTGTTTTTAAAATTACTTTCTTTTTTTTATAATAATCATTTTCTGCACATTCTTATCTGGTTTCAAGTAACTATTCCTATCAATAATCATTTGTTTTCACACAGTTATCTGGTTTCAAGTAACTATTTCACATATTTCTTTCTGATATTTATAATTCTTCGACCAATATATCTAATCCACAAATGAGACCCAAATTGGTGCTATCATTCCAGATCAGAGTGGACCTGGGAGTAATGACAATAAAGGAGTACTCCTTGCTGTTCAGAGCTCCAGAACTGGAGCCTCTCCATGATGCAGTTTAGTATCATATTCTTCACATGCATTTTGAGAGAGAGAGAGAGAGATCTTAGCCCTTTATAGAGAATTCATTGTGAGCCTTTTTTCTATAATTGTTTGTTTGCACATATCATACTGTATCTAGTAACTATCTAATACAAATAAGCCTAGTTGGCTTGGGCTGTAGAACACACAGACTGCATATCTGCAAGGAGGCTAGTGTTAGTTCTGGATATGATACTAAACAATCTGATTGTGAGGCACCAGTAATACAGGAGCTTTGGGGAAAGTGGAGTACCCTGAGTGGTAGCACCAAATAGGGTCATATTTATAGGTCAAATAGAACTGTTTGACATTAAAGTGCAAGCAAATGCCTTGTGTTAAATTTACTTGATAGAAATAGAACTGCTTGATCATTCAACTGTGTGTATATAAATTACTGATGTTTAATTGAATCGTTACTGTTAAATAGCAATACTTGAAAACATCTGTGTGCAAAGAAATGATTAATAGTAAATAGAATTATTCTTATTAGACAGAAATAAATGAAACCATTTAACTGCATGAAAAAAAAAATGAACTCAGGCTAGTTTTAAAATATTATCTACAAAATGTGTTTTGAAATTATATTTAATATATGTATAGAGAGGATTTTGCATTAAATAACCTACAATGGTCGATATGCCATCAAACAAAAACTAAGTTATACTAATAATTGAAGTAATTATATGGTTTGAAGTAACTAATAAAGATTATAATCCTTTGTGAATAGTTACAAGTTCAAGAACCTCTTCTTAAAACTATTTTCACAGATAGGGTTTCAAGTATTCCTATCTAATACTGATGATTTCTAAAAAGATCTATTTGACCTACAGATGGAACCTAAATAAGTGCGCCCAGTCAACTGGGGCTATAAAATACACTGACTTCATCTCTGCAGAGGGGTAAGACACTCCTAATGAGTTTTCTGAATATGACACTAAACCATCAGATGGTGAGGCTTCAGTAATTCTGGAGCTTTGGGGAATGCAGAGTACCCCATCATTATCTTCGCTCCAAGGCTCACTCTGGCACAGAGTGTTAACACATGAAAGAGCCCTATCTATGGGTCAAATAGAAATGTTTGCCATTTAAACTGAGTGCGAATAAATGACGTATGCTAAATGGAATTGTTTGAAATACAACTGTTTGATCATCTGTGTCTAAATAAATGACTGATGTTAGTGATTCTTAGCAATGCTTAGAACCTTTTAACTTTGACTTATGCTAAATTGAATTGTTGATATCAAATAACCGACAAAAACTGATATGCCATAAAACCAAATCAAACAACCTAACAGGTGCTATCACTCCAGGTCAGAATGAACTAGGGAGTCATTGATATAAACAGGTACACTATAATTCCTAGAGTTCAAGAACTGGACTCTCAACCACCAAAAGTAGTTTAGTGTCATTCTCAGGACACCTTTTAGAGGACGTCTTTCCTCTCAGCAGAAGATGCAGTCAGTGTATTCTAAAACCTCCTGAACAGGTTTCTATTTTTTGGTTATGGGATTTCATTGCTGCAGTGCTTAGTTTATAAACTAATTAGTTGGTAACAGTTAGTTGTGTTTTATTGCTTATCAACCCTTGTAGGTTATTTAATGCCAAATCCTATTTGTACTAAATAAATATGATTTGTAAATGAATAGTTTGTAGGTGACCAGCTTGAGCACATTTGTTTGGTCATAGTTGAATAGTTTCAAGTTTGCTATTTATCATAAGTAATTCTATTCAATATTATTAATTTGTTTGCACACTTAACTGGTTCTAAATATTGATATGTTATATTAATAATTCAATTTATCAGTCATTTGTTTACACCCACTTAAATCACTTTAAGTACAGTAAATGATCTATCATTTTGGTACAATCACCCTGGGTCAAAGTTGACCTAGTAGCAATGGTACTGAATGAATACTTTACATTTGCCAACTTCAAGATTGCTTGCAGCACGGCCACCTGCCTCCTATCACGAAAACTATTCAAGTTAGATGAACCAGACATGCAGGACACTGCTGGAGAAGCAGGGATGAGCTCATAAGTGATATACTCTTGTGGACCCCCACACATGGCCGTGCAAAAGCAGGACGACCAGCACGAACATACATTCAGCAACTATGTGAGGATACGGGATGTTGTCCAGAAGACCTGCCTGAGCGATGGACGATAGGGAAAAGTGGCGAGAGAGGGTCAGGTATATCCGTGCTACCAGCACAACATGATGATGATGATATTTGCCAAAGATCCAATACTGGAACTTCATCATCATATGGTTTTAATTTCAAATTCAAAATACTTGTTAGGTTTGGGGTCATACCTCTCTGCAGACATGCAGTGAGCATATTCAACCGCCCAAATCAAAGGGGCTTCCAAAAATATTCTTGGAGCATACCCATTTATGGGTAATACTGTAATGCCTTTAAAATAATTGATATAATTAGATGAAAAACATAGACTATATTAACACAGTGTTTTATTATTAAGAACAACATAAGATAATCTACTTCATTGCTTAAACTTATGCATAGAAAAAGTTATTGGATTGAATTTTTATTTGCAATGAACAACCCATTTATTAATTCCTTTGGAAAATAATATATTATATATATATATAAAAAAATGTATTAATACATATATAAATATATCATATAATACAAATATATATAAATACATATATAATATGCATTAATACATATATAATATGCATTAATACATATATATATATATATATATATGTATATATAAATGAATACATATATATATAAATGAATACATATATATATATATATATATTAATTATATAATATGCATCATCATATATATATATATATATATATATGTACTATACAATATGCATAAATATAGATTAATATATACGATAAAATATGCATTATAAATATATATATATATATAAAACATTATATAATATGCAATAATATATATATTATGTAATATGCATCTATATATATATATATATTTATTGATAGACATTTTATATATCAGAAATATATTATATGTGCATATATATATATATATATATATATATATATAGATAATATATCATATGCATTGATATAATATATATATATATCAAAATAAACATTATTATATATATATATATATAAATATATATACATAAAGTTAATATAAATATATATCTATCCGAAGAAATAGATCCACGACCTCATAAATATTGACCATCCGTAGAATCCTTGAAGGCGTACGGGCAAAAAACCTACAGGCGACAATACTATTTGTCAACTTTACCAAGGCCTTTGATTCCATTCACAGAGGGAAGATGGAACAAATCCTATTAGCATACGGCCTACCAAAAGCAGTAATAATGATTCTCAACAGAAACGCCGACTACGCCGATGACATAGCGTTACTGGCGAATACACCTGACCAAGCCAAAACACTACTGCATAGTTTGGAATGAGCCGCCACAGGCATTGGCCTCCATATTGTCACGTGATGGCTCACGGAGACGAGGAGGTGGGAATGATACTCTCCCCCCGTTGAACTAAAATTATCTAGCAGTCAAAAAGTGACCGTTAGAAATGAATGTGGGTCACACAGATGTTTGCACCTAAGTGACCTTGGGTCGCCGGACATCGGAAGGGGAAGGAGAAAATGAAGCCAAATGATTGGCGGGGGGATCCCAAACGGAAGTGGGGTTCCCTTCCCCTCAACGGAAGTAAATACAAAAAAAGGGAGTTTTTGGGCAACGCTCGTGGCGGACGGACGATAGCCATTTCACTCCGGGCTAAAGACAAAAGACTGAGACATGAGAGACCTGAGTCTCTCAAGCCAGCATTAAAAACAATACAAAGTCTATTAGCCCGTGAAAGAAGAGAAATTCTCCAGTGGAACCCCGTCAAAAAAATAAGATAAGTAACTTTGGGACATTTTTCCGTTGCACCCAAATTTTGTTACCACTCTCTCTCAATTTGAAAAAAGGATAAAAGCCAGGAAAAGACATTTATATTCATGGACTATCCTATTATATATCTTTGACATTTTGAACGTATATATATATATAACCGTAGTAAAGAACTTATGTATTTTCATTTTACCATGTGGTCTATGTTATTATTCCATGCTTTCCTTTCAGCTTCTATTCGCCTTATATTATCTTGCTTAGAACTGTCCTATTAATTCCTAAAGTATCACACGGGAAACCGGAGTTGCCGACGGTAGCAATATTAATATTATTACAACTAAGACCTATAGGCCCGTATTCTTCAATTATCTAAGGGAAAGAAGTTTAGTGGCCTGGTGGGTGTGTGATAGTGTGAAATTTTGGACCCCTTTGCCAGCGGTGGCCAGTCTGGCCCTAAATTATTCCCTCACGTAATATGCCAGTTCTTATCTGCCTGAGAAAAGAACTCTGAACAGGACTTATTTCTGTAGGGGATCAAGTGCCAACCTGCCCCGTCTTCACACGTGCGAAAATAAAGTCCCGTTTAGGGATTTTAGTTCAATTTGCCGTCACAGACCTTTTATGGGGGCTCGTTTCCGGAATGATTATTATAAATAATATTTATTGCTTGTAGTCGTGTGACAATTCCTGCCGTCTAAATCTACCCTGGGAGACCGTGAAAGGAAAAAAGGAATATTGTTGAAACAGTCAAATTACTTGTTGATATCACTGTTTGGAAAAATTCTTAAAAAAATGGACAAAATAGAGAACTTTTTAAAAGAACCCTCCATGGAAAAGTTGGAGAGGCTGAGAAAAAGCGAGATAATAAAAATTGGCGAGAAGCTTGAGTTAAATGTTCAGAATTCTATGAGAAAGCATGAACTCGTGAGAGAGATAGCAAGTCACATGGTGGACGAAAATGTTTTCGAGGAAGCAGTATTAGAAGAGCTACCAACGGAAATGATAAGAATGACTCCAGAAGAAATTGAACTGGAGAAAATTAAAATACAAGCACAAATGGAACTACAGAGAAATAAAATGGAACTGGAGAAAATAAAAATTCAGCAAGAAACAAGGCTGCGAGAAGTCGACTTGGCAATAAGAGGATGCAAAGAAAGCCATGACAGTTTCGAAGTAACGAAGCAAGCGAGGCTAGTCCCAAAATTTGAAGAAGCCAACGTGGACGGATACTTCGCACATTTTGAGCGAACCGCGCTAAATCTTGGATGGCCGAAAGTATGCTGGTCGATGCTACTCCAAACTGTGCTGACAGGAAAAGCACAGAGAGCATACGCAACTCTGCCCACAGAAAATTGCGCCGACTACGATTTGGTGAAAGCAGCGGTTCTTAAAAGCTTCGAGTTGGTTCCAGAAGCTTATAGACAGAAATTCAGAACACAGAGAAAAACTGAAAACCAGTCTTATGTGGAATTTCTGAGAGAAAAGGAGAACGCGCTGGATAAGTGGTGTGACTCTAAGAGGATAGACGGAGACGCTGAGAAACTCCGGCAGCTAATATTAGCTGAAGAATTTTTAAACTGTGGGCCAGAAGAAGTCAGGGTTCACCTAAGTGAAAGAAAAACTGACGTGACCTATGAAATGGCCGCACTAGCAGACGAATACATCCTCACACACCGAAAAACAAAGGAAAAACCGTACACGTGAAGTAAAGTGAAGTTTAAAGCTGAGTTAAGACCTGAGGAAGAAAATAGAAGGACCTTCCAAAGTAGCAGCAGAACAGTGGTCTGCTACAAATGCGGAAAGGCTGGACACATAGCCATAAGGTGTCAGCTAGGAAAAGGTCCTGAAAGAAACCAGACCCAGCCGAGAAAACCTCAAGGAGCTGTAACAACACCTAGAGGGAACCAGTCCTATCGACCCTGGACGAAAAAAGGGATGATAAAAGGCCCACACGGAGGACCAGTGGAAGTCTCAATTTTACGAGATACCGGAGCATCTCAGTCGTTACTTCTACGAAATAAATTACCTAAAAGGGTAATAGAAGCAACACGTGAGACTGTGATGATAGAGGGTATCGGCGGAAAGAGGGTAAAAATACCGCTATGTAAAATAACCCTAAAGTCCCAGTGGAAAGATGGACCAATTAAAGTTGGTGTGGTAGACAAACTAACTATGAAAGGAATTTCCCTTATACTGGGAAATGAAGTAAAAACTAAAAAGTGTCACCCGAAAAAGATGGCGAAAATAAGCGCCATAAATGAAGAAAGAAAGATGGCGAGGATGAACTCCAAACATGGAAAGAAGTTGGCGAAAATGAGCGCCAAAAATGAAGAAAGAAAGATGGCGAGAACGAACGCCCAGCATGGAGACAAGATGGCGGCTGAGCCACGTGGGCGGCACAAACGACATTGTCGCTCGCAGAGTGAGAAAGTGGAAAGGAAAGAAGTGAACCTTCCACACCTCAATAAACAAGAAGATAAAAGGACCAGTCGTCAGAAAAAGGATGAAGGTCCAACGAATATTAGGAATAAATTCCGTAATACTTATCGAGAGGATAAGAGGAAAATAAGAGGACCCTCACAAGTGACTAAGAAGGAAGAATTTAAGAAGGGCGACGAAGTCCTGCTACTATCATCAAATAAAGGACCACACTGTGATGGACAATATGTAGGTCCCTACGTAATATCACAGAGAATAGACAAGAGGACATACAGAATTGATACCAACGAGGGAAAGAAGAAGACACAAGTGTGTCACACAAACAAATTGAAGAGGTATGTCCGTCAAGAAGGCCCACCTCGAAAAATTAAGAACTCGGAAATGCCGAATAAATTCGAGGAAAAATTAGGCCAGTTGTCTGTTTCAGAGAGAGAGGACTAAGAGAAATTAATAAAAAAATACCCAGGTTTATTTCTCTAACGCCCTACGAAAATGTAGTAGCAGAATATTCCCTCATAGTTGTTGAGAGAGAGAAAGAGAGAGAGAGAGAAACTAAAGGAAATGAGGAATTCTCGTCCCCAATGTTGAAATATGAGATGGACGAGAAAGTGGTTCGTCAACAAGTGACGAATAGGGGAAAGAGAGAAAAGAAAAGGAAGTTTTCTCCCCAAAGCTTGACAATTAAAATTATAAAGTCGTCAAAAGTGACGAAGAAAGAAAGAGGGAGTTACCTCCTCAAGGTTTGAAATATGATACGGCCAAAAGCCGAGAGAGAAAAAGAAAGAAAGGAAAACAAGATTCAAGAAAAAGAAAAGGGAGAGAGAGAGAGAAAGAAAGAGAAGAGAAATTGTTTTCCCCTATAGTGAAAATTAGGAAGGACGAAAAAAGGAAAAGGAAAGAATTCGTCAAAGCGTGAAGAAGAAAGGGGATGAAAGAAAAGTAAAGTGAGAAAAAAAAAATGAAAGAAAAGGAGAAAGAACAGTGAATTGAATTGCCTTTTTTTTTTCTATGGTATTTCTATTCATCTCCCTTTCTTCTCTTAAGCGAGGAGGTGTCACGTGATGGCTCACGGAGACGAGGAGGTGGGAATGATACTCTCCCCCCGTTGAACTAAAATTATCTAGCAGTCAAAAAGTGACCGTTAGAAATGAATGTGGGTCACACAGATGTTTGCACCTAAGTGACCTTGGGTCGCCGGACATCGGAAGGGGAAGGAGAAAATGAAGCCAAATGATTGGCGGGGGGATCCCAAACGGAAGTGGGGTTCCCTTCCCCTCAACGGAAGTAAATACAAAAAAAGGGAGTTTTTGGGCAACGCTCGTGGCGGACGGACGATAGCCATTTCACTCCGGGCTAAAGACAAAAGACTGAGACATGAGAGACCTGAGTCTCTCAAGCCAGCATTAAAAACAATACAAAGTCTATTAGCCCGTGAAAGAAGAGAAATTCTCCAGTGGAACCCCGTCAAAAAAATAAGATAAGTAACTTTGGGACATTTTTCCGTTGCACCCAAATTTTGTTACCACTCTCTCTCAATTTGAAAAAAGGATAAAAGCCAGGAAAAGACATTTATATTCATGGACTATCCTATTATATATCTTTGACATTTTGAACGTATATATATATATAACCGTAGTAAAGAACTTATGTATTTTCATTTTACCATGTGGTCTATGTTATTATTCCATGCTTTCCTTTCAGCTTCTATTCGCCTTATATTATCTTGCTTAGAACTGTCCTATTAATTCCTAAAGTATCACACGGGAAACCGGAGTTGCCGACGGTAGCAATATTAATATTATTACAACTAAGACCTATAGGCCCGTATTCTTCAATTATCTAAGGGAAAGAAGTTTAGTGGCCTGGTGGGTGTGTGATAGTGTGAAATTTTGGACCCCTTTGCCAGCGGTGGCCAGTCTGGCCCTAAATTATTCCCTCACGTAATATGCCAGTTCTTATCTGCCTGAGAAAAGAACTCTGAACAGGACTTATTTCTGTAGGGGATCAAGTGCCAACCTGCCCCGTCTTCACACGTGCGAAAATAAAGTCCCGTTTAGGGATTTTAGTCAATTTGCCGTCACAATATCAATGCACTCAAAACTGAATATATGTGCTACAACCAAACAGGCGACATTTCCACACTAGACGGAACCTCTTTGAAACTAGTAGACAAAATCACCTACCAAGAAAGCAGCATCTCATCAACCGAAAAAGACA